>KV006883.1:81929-228417 GCA_001598015.1 Dorcoceras hygrometricum
TTTTCGAAAAGTTTGGTCTCATGCAATATATTTTAAATCATATTTAAAACATGCGGATTCAACTAACTATATATCGCATATATAAACATTGGGATGATCGATCGCGAGAGCTATGCGGTCCGTGGTTGCCAATCACGGACCTGGGTCCAATCCTAGGTGAAATGCAGTATGCAATGCAATCCTATTACATTTGCTTTCGGTTTTACAGATCTTCGGTCTTCAATATCTTTGATCGTCATCGGGCCCACCATCTTCAAAAGTCCTCTCACTAAGTCTAGTAATTTACAATAAATTTCCATGACACATAAGGGATACATTTTAAGGGGTGGGAACGGGCCACAAACAGACCCACTTTAAATATGATAATCAATGATATTAAATACAACCGAAATCGCAAAACCTAAAGCATACACCTAACACATTGCGCACGGCTCTCGATCATCCCAAGCATGCAATCAATCTAATTAACTTGCATAAATTAAATAATCAAATTATTTATCGCAAAATCATATTTTAATCATAAAATCGAATTTTGTCGATAAAATCAAATTTTAATCAACAAAATCATATTTTAATTATAAAATCATGTTTCACAATTAAAATCATATTTTGCAATTTTAATTGCATCACATTGGGCCTAAAATAATTTTAGGCCCAAAATCTCAAAAATTTCAAAATCGACCAAAATCGGCCCGATATCGAATATCGGCCCGAAAACTTCATGGGCTGCCCGGGACAGGCCCGAACTAAACCTAGAAGGAAAATCAGCCGTCACAAAAATCTGCCGGAAATCACGTCGGACGGCGGCCGCCGGGCAAATGTTGAGCGCGACAACAGGCCGCACGCATGCTGTCGATCGACGCGCACGGCCGCGCTACCAATTGCGCAACAGATCACGCAACGTCGCTTGCAACGGCCGGCCACCATCGCGCAACAGATTGCGCGGCGTCCAGAAGCCAGCGGCCGATCTCCATGCGTGAAGCGGCGCCAAGCATTCGGCCACCATGCGCAACCAGTGCGCATGGCATCGCGCGGCCCGCGCGATCGCGGGCGATGGTTAGCGCCGTCGCATGCGGCGGCCGATATGCCAAAATAAATTTTGTTGTTCAACCTGAAATTCGAGAGTTAGATGCAATTCAGGCAACAATTGTATTGAAAGATCCGAGCCTGGCTCTGATACCACTGTTGGTATACCGGTGACGGATCCGGATCTCGTCTCCCGACGGCGCAGCGGAAGATTAAAATTAGCCCCGGGAAACGTTCAATACAATAAAACAGCGCTATAAACTACGAACCATTCATAGGACGCTTAGTAGATTATTACCTTGCTGGCGTCTAGGCGCCTGGCTCCGACCAGTTTCACGAGAAAACCGGCACTTCACGGTAGGCGGCTATAGATTCGTCAATCAGGTCCACGACCGGAAGGGAGACTCCTTCGTCAGCCTGCACTAGAAGGTCTGACGAGATCAACGCGGACGGATTCTCCTCGAAAAACTGATCGGAGCAAGTCCGATCAATCAACGACGGGCAGCGGCGGCGGCGTGGGAGGAGAGGGAGAGGGGGCGGCCGTGCTTTAGGGTTAGGGTTAAGGAGTTGTGTAATCTGAATCACTTGTTAAGTTATCACCAATTAAGCCTTAATTCTAATTAAATAGACTAGCAATGGACTTGAACTGGCCCAACGGGCCCGGGTCCAAATGACGATATCCATCGCTGCAACTTCATCATAACTCCGATCGCCGATCAGATCGGACCGATCGACTCAGTTTCCAAAACTGAATGTTATGATATGAAAACAATTTTTCAGATCATCTAACCCTAAATTGCAATTTAGTCCTCCAACTTTTGGAAATTGTAATTTGACCCCTGTTGACTTTTGGGAAGTCGCACTCCCTAAAATCATCCTCCTATGCTCAACACATTGAGCTCAGTATCCGTGCGGGAATCTCGAATCCAGTACTTATGTGACCATCAATGGTTCAGTTATACAGTTAGTCGTGGGCCCACAACCATTGTGGCTCCGGAATCACAATTCCGGACTTGCCCATCGGATCATGGTAAGAGCGTCTAGCAACATCGCCCCATGATCCCCTAGGTATCACTGATACGTGCCTGCAAGAACGTACAGTACGGTCCCTTCAATCCATATATCCCGATCAGATCAACGACCATTGGTAAACTCGAGAGTCGTTATAGATCTGATAGCTATGCACACATCTTGGAGATCGAATAGTGACATCGCGAGTGTAACTAGGTAAACACATTTACCTAAAACACTTCTAGTACTCTGGCCAGAGATTTATACACTATTATCCCCTCAGATAGCATAGGATATCCACGCATGTCTGCGAGCGGTGAATCCTCGACAACGATGCATCGACTCCTACATGCATCGGGGCCTCACCCAATTCCGCCGCCTAACGACCCCAAGTGAGTCGGCAAATGGGTCAAAGTGAGGCGCCAATCACGTAGAGTCTCAATGACGTTTCGAGTCGTGAGGACTAATCAGTACAACCAAGACCTCGGACTTATCCACTCGACAAATGGTAACCACTTGGAAAGTACGAACGAGGGTAGTTCGATAGATCACCAGGTCACTATCCATCTGCATGCTCAGACATCACAATGTTCCCTACCAATGAAACATGGTACTTCGCATCGCAGATATTAGTCTCGAGCTCGGGCAACCTTATCCTCGTTTTGACGGCCCAATCGACTAGGAACGTGTTCAGAATACACAGTGACTATTAGATGTGTTTCATGATAGCCGTCATACCCACTATCACATCTAACATACACTATAGTGCATTCTAGGTCTTTATCCAACACAATTGTTAACATTATATAAACATAATGAAGATAAAGAATGCCATAAACAAATGCGAATATCATATATAAAGACTGTCATATACAAGAGTCTATAAACCAACACGCCACAAGTTGGCTAGTTGGACATCTACTTTAACAGTAAATGGTACATATTTCTATACTTCATGGGACGTGGATTTTTGGGTTAAGAGTATAAGGATTAGAGTAGGATTGGAATGGTTGGCATCCTAAGGTTATCATGTGTCAAATTGCTGGCGTTTTGCCGTTTGATTTTGTCACCTAAGTGGGCCGTAAATATATGATCTCAAATCTTAACGAGTAATGCTTTCTTTGTTGGGGGTAGGGTCGACGGTGAGGAAAAACTAAGACTGATCTGAAAGAATATAAACAAGAACAATTATACATGCAACTCTCCAAACTCACAGACCTAAGAATCTCACGCACACAATAGGTGCATTGTACGCTACCACAAAATAAAAAAATAAGGTTGTACCTTAACTAACTAATAAACTTCCAAAGTTTGTTAGTAAAATGTTTTAAAAGAGTTAATAAGCATTTAAATAAATCGTTTAAAAATGTAATGTCATCCAATCTTTTTTAGAAATATTTTATTTTAACTTTTATTTCTCAAAAATATAACATCTTTTATTAAATATCCATTATGTATTTCATATATTTCGATAAATTCTCACACCATCAAAATGTTTTTGTTAAACGTGTTGAAAAACTTAAAGATAATATTGAAGTTTTATTATTCTAGATCATACAATTTTTGAAAATATAAATACAATCTTTTTTGCTAATTCGATATTTTTAAATAAAATGCTTGTATAATACGAAACATATCAATATCTCTAGGCCGCTTAAAATATTTTATGAAAAAATTTAGGGAAATTTTTTTATAAATCAACATCATATAATTTATAACATCATAAAATGATTTTTAGTCAACCGTGGCAACCTGATCAGCTATGACGTTGATTGTTGGCTCATATTGTACGTACATATAATCAAAACAATAAAAAATACATATAAAAAAGTTCGTCATCCATGGCGTCAAAGCCCTCTCTACACTTGTGAACTGGATTTGTTTGAATGTAACCATCGAAGTGGCCGGGGTCGCTCCACCGAGTTGTGCCCAGTTGAATTGACTACCCGTCTTCCTAGCCCTCTTTGGTTCTATCATGAATAGATACGTAAGTACGTTGCATCGATAATTTATCGATCCATCGACATCACCATAACATATAAATCGTTGATCGTTCTATAGTATATACTTTGTTTTGGTATCTCTAGGTCATCTTCCATGGGTTATTGTACAATTAATGATTATCGAAACATAACTTTATTTTAGAATTAGAAAAAGTCTTAAAAGTTAAGAAAAATTAATTTTAAATAAACTTCATAAAAAGTCTTAAAAGTTAAGAAAAAGATAAAGAATATTAATCAATGCATGTTTCGTCCTCGTGTCAGCACAAATATATTACCACATGTAGTGAACCCTTTATTGCCATCTGTGACAAAGTGATGGTGCATCTCATAGGTTCCAGGACATTATTATTACATTGACAATCTGCTCACACTAAATGCCAAATGGGTCGTAATCAGTGGACACCTACTCTGGTTTTTGTTAATGAAAAACTAATTTCAAAGATCACAGGAGAATCTTCTGCTTTCCACATCAAAGCTTTTGGACTCTATTAATCTTTACATTAAATGTAGCAAAAGAGGTTAAATGGGAGGAGCTTTGATTTGATTAATATAAATTTTACATGATGATACTCAATTCCATCTACGTGATTTCCAAATGTATATGACATAAAATAGTTTATATATTTTAGGTGTATTTGCCATGTTACTATATTTCGGTTTATGAGAAAAGAAAACTGAATTCTGTATTTTAGGAATCAATCTCCACTGTGAACAAATATATCCAGGTTAGAAGAGGTTGAAGATATAATTCACCTGAATTTTCTACGTCCAAACAAGTAGTCGACTGTCAATTCAACACGTGTTTAAGGTGCACACGTGAGCAATTATATCTTTTATTTTTCCTTAAAAAATGCATCTATATTTTGATATCACGTTACGATCATGTTAAATCTATTAACTAAAGATTCTGCCCAGCCCTTCTTTTCACGTTTCTGCTCCAGGATATAAATTTACATTAAATATTACTCAATAGCCATGAAATTATAGAATAATTGAAGAAAAATATTTCAATTAAAGTGCTTTTTAGATATTATAGTTGTAATGAGTATCGTATAAGCCAACATGGATGTAACACTCTTTATACACGAGGCATTATCCAAAATTTATTGGAGAACACGGTAAACTCATCAATCTTTTAATGAAATACTCCCTATGAACTGATCGGTATTCATGGACCTTTGAAACAGACAATTGGCCCATTATCAAATTTGAAGCCCAAAGTGGCATGGGCTGATGCAAATAATAAAGAACGCGACTCCGATTTTCCTGCAAAAGCGCATTTAACTAATTTACTGGGAGCCCTTTAATTTGTACTAAGCAACTACCAGCCATAAACCACTGCTTCTAGGGTTTTCCACAGTCTCTGGATTCTTCTAGGCTTCCTCGCAACCGAATTCGAAAATGAGGTAATTTGTACTTTCAAAAAGGGAAAACATTGTTATTCTTTTGATTTAATCTTGTCAAGAGTCAACTTTTTATATTGAAAGTCTGTGCGAGTTGGTTGTTTTCTGCTTGTCTAGTATTTTTTCTTCTAGTTGTTGACTTGATCTCTATCTACATGAATTTGGCTTTCCGGTTCGGATTTTTTTCAGTTCTATTTTTTTAGAGAGGGGTCGAGATTTGGTTTAGGTTTCCATTATCGTTTTGTGTGTTTACTGCTTAGGAAATTTCAGTGCTTGCTGGTGGGAGCGAGTGAATTGGTTCAATTTTCCTTTTTTTAAAAGTGAAGAGGAAAGCAGAAAGGATTTCTTATATGTCTTGTTGTCTATGATTGAGACTGTCATGATAAAATCACATGATGTTATAATCTATGTGACGCCCGTGTGATTTCTACCATTCCAGTGATTATTATCCCCTAGCTCATCTGTTTATGCCATTTAACCATTGGCTTGCTATTATGTAGTCGACATCCGGAGGTTAAGTGGGCTGAAAGAGAGGACAAGGTTTTTCTCACGGTGGTACTGCCAGATGCCAAGAATTCTAAGGTCAACCTCGACCCTGAAGGAATATTTACTTTTTCAGCCACTGCTGGGTCGGACAATCTTTACGAACTCAAATTAGATCTTCATGATAAAGTTAATGTCGAGGTGAGTTGCCCCTGTCACGATATTTCAGCTTTGCTTTGACAACTCGGTTAGAAGTTTCTAGATTATCAGCTTTTTTAACCACTGTTGAATTCTTTTTTTTTCATATCAATGCACATTCTAGGATTTGAGGTCTTTAACCTGTTGCTGCATATCTGAAGTACTTGTGCAGCCTAGTTTTTCACCGGAGTCTAATCACAGTCTCCTTTCTTGATGATAGAAGATGGCCCTTATGATGTTTTGGGCTGAAAACATATGTTTGTGGATCCTTATTTATCAGCCTGCTGTTATTGGGATCTATGTAAATAAAATCATCAGTTATTTTTCTTGGAATGTAAACATCGGAGGAGTAATTGATTTATATTCATAATGCAGGCTGATATTGTCTGTTTTATATGCAAATTTCAGCTTGAGCTTTTCTACTTGCTTTCTCATTCTTCGTACGACTGACAAGTCCTATTTACCAGGAGAGCAAGATAAACGTTGGTGTGAGAGACATATTCTGTGTTTTGGAGAAATCGGAGAAAAAATGGTGGAGTAAACTATTACGAGGAGGTGCAAAGACTCCTCATTATGTGAAAGTAGATTGGGATAAATGGGTTGACGAAGATGATGATACAGGTTTGTTTGTATACTTTTCTTCTATACTGTGTACAAATTTTGTAAGATTCTCTAGTGAAGAGATTTTGAGTCTCTTTTTAATTTGATCAGGAGGGCCTGCTGATTTGGATTTGGGTGGCATGGATTTCTCTGTAAGTTTTTTGTGACTTCATCTGTTATATACTTTGTTTCTCTTTGTTATTATTTTTATTGTAATGGTTTTTTACCAATTTAATAGAAATTTGGTGACATGGGTGGCATGGGAGGAGCTGATGAATTTGAAGATAGTGATGATGAAGGTAATATTAGTTGCAATCACATGCATTGAATTTGTGAAAAGGTTACCATTTTAACTGTCTTATTTGCTTTGGTGATTAGTATTCGGACTTATGTTCTGTTTGAGATTTTCCTGTTTCACTGGTTGGAGCTTCATATGATTAAGTTTTACATAATACTTCAATGTTAATAATGGTAATCCTCATATAATACAACCAAGCAGAAGACATACAAGAAATGGAACTTTCTTTACGATCTTCCTTTCTGCTACCTATAAATGTTTTATTAGCAGTGATGCTGGCAGTTGTGTTTTTACATTTAGACTTTGTACAATTTTTTCCTTTGTTTCGGACAAAATGGAGGAAACTCTCTTTTTTCATGCTTGGTTGGCCTTCCCTTACTCTCTCATGAATGCGACTGTGAGAGCTATTATATGAAGTATTGGATCATCAACCCATTTACACTATCAGGCTCTGGTGTTTAAAATGCGAAAACTTGCCGGCCAGTTCACTTGGTCTATAGTTTATGTCAGCGTGATCTTCCATCTTGTTGCTGATCGGCATATTCACATTTGTGCTGTGTCGTTACTGCGTGATATGATATCTCTCATATGGTTTCACTCTTTTGGTGCGCTAGTTCTTGATCTATATCGCGTCCATTTATGTCTTATATCTGCTGCAGAGGTAGATAAACCCGAAGACAAAGCTGATGATAAAGACGTGGGAGAGGGAGAAGACGTGGAGGCAAAAGCTGAATCTTTGAAGAGTTCTTAATTATCTCAATTCTAAGTTTGGATCTTTGATGTTGACCTTTAGAGATTGTTTTGTTGCCAAACATGCTTTTGTTGACGAAAATATCCATCTTTTTGCACAAATTTGTCTGCCGAAATACCTTTTTTGAACTCCACTGTAAAAACATTTTATGGGTCGATGGACTCTCATTCTGCGCTAATGATCATGTATCGTATCGGATATCCATTTGAGTTGGTTGCTGGACACTAAATACAAAAAACTGGACCCACCGAGCCGATTGAATTTTTCATTAAAATGCCATAAACCGAAGTGTATTAAAAATTTGAAAGAGGTGGCCCCAGTTGAAATTTTTATTAAAGTATGATGATGGAATGAAAGAGAGATATATATATATGTGAGGGTATACATATCAAATCAAATATTTCTTCCAAATATTCGTGGGTTTTATGATCTATATCATCATTTAAATATCTCATTAAATAACTCAGTACTAAATATTTATTGGATTGGAAGAGTAATTTAGATTTTTAACATGTTTGTTGTTTTATTTCTAAAAAAGAATTGATTTGAGGTACTCTAAACTCAAACACTGGTACTATTACATCAACTAGATATTTAACATTTATTGTAGATAATATATAAAATATAAAGAAAATCGAGTCCAATTTTTGGTGATTTGGATGGAGTTTCACATCAGATCGAATGAATATTGGGAAATAGAAAAAAAAAATTAAAAAAGGAACATTACTGACCCACCCACGTGCACATTACGCACGTGATTTGTTGACATGATTCTCAAATCCAACACAGAGTTTCTAATAGAAAAAGAAGTGATGAGTATCTAATTATAATTTTCTTCAATGTTACGGTAGCCGAGATCAGGGACGTGGGTATATTTCTTTCCAATATCCATCAATGTGGAAGCCTCTATGAAAAAGTCCATCGATGAAAGTCAAATATTCATTTTTTTAAAAAAATTTCTAGAGATATATATATACGGAAAACTACATCGATGAAAGTCAAATATTCAGTTTTTTCAATTTTTTGGTTGACAGTCAATTGTTACTCAAAATTAAAATAACATATCGAGAAATAGGAAAATCTATCTTTGTTGTTAAAAATAATTAAAAAAATATACCAAGGTTGGTCCAGTAAAGTAAACAAGGTCCAAAACCCTAGTGGTCATTCACTCCCAAACAAACAAGCACACAGGAGCGATGGCACTGGAATTTGAGGATGGGATGGAAGTGGAAGAAGCAATATCTTCTCCTAGTTCTACAATTTTCAAGCGGCACGGGCTCAAAAACTCGATCCAAACTAACTTCGGCGATGATTACGTATTCCAAATTTCTGCCAAGTATTATTTTTGCTCCCAACATCTTCTTTTTGTCGAATTTCTTGATCTTTCTTTGATCCTGATACCAAGGATTTGTCGTGATTCGACTGTTTAGGGACGATTGGACATCAATGGCGGTTTCGCTTTCAACCAATGAGGTAAAGTTGTACTCTCCTGTGACAGGGCAGTACCTTGGCCAGTGCAAAGGACATTCCGCGACTATCAATCATATTTCATTCGTCGGGCCATCGTCTCCGCATGTGTTATACTCTTGTTCTAGTGACAGCACCATCAGAGCTTGGGATTCAAGGTCTTGCCAGCAGGTTCTATGTTTTCCCTTTTGTTGGAATGCAATTCCGTATTTTTGTGATTTATTTGTTTAGTTCAACTGATTTGGCGTGTGGAATTGTAACATTCTTATTTGAGGATTGAAAAAAAAATTAGATGCAGAAGTACTTGTTGATACATAATGTTGTGTGCCAAGAATTAAAAAAAAAAAATAAGATGCAGAAGTACTTGTTGATACATAATGTTGTGTGCCAAGGAAGAGTACAGAACCACTAATCTTGAAAGAGTGATCTCTTTACCGGGTTTCTAGAATGTTCTTTTTCTTTTCCTTAAAAAAGCTGTATTTCTATGTTGGAACCTGGTAGTTAAAGAAAGCATCTTTTTTATGGGAGATTAGCTGAATTTGGACTTGTGTGAAGTCCGTTTCAGTAAATTCTCACCCAAATTCGATCAACTGCTTAAAAGCACCTTTTCATTGAAAAGTAATGCCACTTTTGCTAAAAGGTTTTTGCATACAAACACTCTTGAATATTGTTTTATCTGAATATGTTTGTTGTATCTTTGTCCAATTTTGTGAAATCAAACGCAGTCTGATATGTTTGGTATATGCAGTAGTTGTATTCTCTATTTGGAGGATCCAAACTTACTCTGATTTTGGTTTTGCCATCTAGGTGTCTTGTGTAAGTACAGGTCCATCACAGGAGATTTTCAGCTTCTCATTTGGTGGATCAGGGGCTAATCTTCTTGCTGCCGGGTGTAACTCTCAGGTATCCTCGTTTTCTAACATTTCCAAACATTGTTATTGTGGAGAAAATCGTGTTATTATTTTGAAACGTCTCTGATGTTAAACTTTGTTAGTGCTTGATGAGACTGCCGCCTCTCCACTCCTTGAATTTTAGATAGATAGAAGTCTCTTCTGCTAGTAATTACGTCACTCTTTGAGGCATGAGGCTTAAAAAAATCGAGTGTTTTAGAGCTGACAGAGAGATGATCAATTTATACATATGAACTAATTCTTTAAATTGAGAAGTTCTAAATGACTGTTTTCATGTGGAGTCTGGGAATTCAGATATGTTATTACTTCATCTGATTCATCAGTCCATGTTCTTGGTGCTCAAGTTTTGGCAACATGCAGATAATTTTCTGGGATTGGAGAACCATGAAGCGGACTGCATGCCTAGAGGAATCACACATGGATGATGTTACTCAGGTCTGTGGAGTTACCTTTTTTCGTTTTGATAACAGAAAAAAGAGCATAAGAGGTCAACAGAGGAAGAAGGCCTGGCTATCTGGCTTTGGACAGTCAATTGTCCAAAATCAACTGCTTGATACATCTGCCTCGTTAATATTGGAATTGATATCAGTGTACAGAGAGAGTTGGTGAATAGAATATGATGGAATTTTAATGCTTATTTATGCAAATTGTTTACAGGTCCACTTTGTTCCCAGCAATCAAAGCAAGCTTGTTTCTGCTTCAGTTGATGGGTTGATGTGCCTTTTTGATACCAGCGGAAACATAAACGAAGATGAGCACTTGGTGTCGGTAAGTGAAATATCTGTCCTTGGGTTCTCGCTTCTCACTGTCTTCTTATATATGTACACCTTTGTCTGTTTTCTGATGTGATTCCATATATTCTGAACTAAATTATTCAAAACAATTAGCTTCAGAATTTGAAGTAGAGGATTTTTTAAAATAGTGATATTTGTCTCCACTTCAATAACTTCTGTTTCATGAATATTTTGATAGCTACATTAACATCATGTGCAGGCATGAGTATTGTTTATATCCTGTTTTCTTTTGGATGAATCAGTGATTTCGCTGCATAGCATTAACTTTCTCATGTCTTGTTAACAAGTTTGAAAATCTTGTTGGAATTTTTCTCTGATTCTCTTCCTCATACCCCGCAAAAGGTTTTTAACGTTGGAACTTCAATTGGAAAAGTGGGATTTCTTGGCGAGGCAAATCAGAAATTGTGGTGTTTAACACACATTGAGACCTTAAGGTATGTCTAGTCATTCCATGTATAAATTTAATAGCTTCATGTATGCTGTGAATCTGAACAGGAATTTAATGCTTGCACTCTAAGTTACCTTCTTTAGTGTTTGGGATTTGAACGACGCTCGAATCGATGCCAACTTTGAGGATGCTCGTACTCTGGCCTCTAATAGCTGGACTAACGATCATGTATGATGATTTGGAATTTTTTTAATCTTATGAACAAGTATTAGAGGCATCCATTATACTTAAGTTCTCCATCCTATTTACACCTGTATAGGTTGATTATTTTGTTGATTGTCACTACTCGGCTGAGGATGATCGCCTTTGGGTGATTGGAGGCTCAAATAACGGCACTTTTGGATATTTTCCTGTAAATTATGGCAAAACGCGCCAGATAGAGTCTGCAGAAGCTGTTTTTCGAGGTGGCCATACCGGGATTGTTAGGAGTGTATTGCCCTTGTCCGGCACTCCTGGTCGAACTTCAAAAACCCACGGTATTTTTGGCTGGACAGGTGGTGAAGATGGCCGGCTGTGTTGCTGGTTATCCGATGAGTCAACAGATAAAACTTGCTCGTGGATTTCAAATACGTTGGTAGCAAAATCAGCAACTCATAGAAGAAAAGGCCGGCACAGTCCTTACTAGAATCTGGCTTTTCACCTTTTAGAATGTACCATAATTTATAATTGTGTAGTTACTTTTTGTCATAGTTTTGCTTTCTTTGAATATTATAGCTGTGTTTCTTTTACAAAGTTTTAAGGAAATTTTGAATTGCCTCGAGTTCTTTAATAACGGTGTTAAACACAAAATAAAAAGTTTTATACTTTTTTTTGTTCGAGACCACGCAAAGTCCAAATCAAACCACCAAACCAAATCAAATATATTAGTCACGGTCTGCACTACACAGTAAAAAACTTATTTTCAAGAAACACAGACCAAAGAACCAGAGTCATTGTGGAACGGCGACGTATTGACCCCGGCTGCTCGAAGCCGGCGGCCCATCCTCGACTTTTCCAAATGTTTTGGCAATTTTCTCGATAGGCACCAATGGCAAGTAACACGACACCACATAGTCTTTTTCAGCCGCATAAACCACCGCCTGGTTATACTTCTCCGCCCAGTAAGCCGCCGTGGGGACCATTACGTGAGCCGCTTGTGGAAATATCGGCAGACGATTAAGCTGATACCAAGCCGTGACTGCGTACTTCTCCGCCACAGGCTCGTACCTGGAATACAGCTCCTTGACCGTCGGCCCGTAGGTCATGTACATAGTCTTGGCTACGTTTGAAGCCGTATCCACGACGCCGGATCTCAGCAACTCCGACGCCAGATCCCGGGCCACTTCTACAGCCTTTTGAGCAGCCGACCAAGCTTGGCTTGAAACCTGAGGATTTGAACGTGATGTCATATCATCCGCGGTACGATGTTTAAACCGCAAACAAGCGGGAATCATCTTTTCTAAAACTGACCCACAAAAATGCATAATCAGAGAATATATAGACGCATGGTTTCATGTTTAAAAGATAAGAGGGCAATGATCCTGAAACCTGCTTCATGTAACCCGGTACATTGCGATCCAAATCGTTCAAGGTATCATCCACCTTGCGATCCAAGAACTGGAGAAACCGAAGGGGTACGTGCTGGAATTTCTCGAGTACGGGTCCAGTGACTGATCGAACAGTTGCTTCCACGGTCCGAACGCCGGGTTTCAACGGGCCAGAGTTCTCTTTGGCATACTCGTATAGTGTGGAGCTGCAAACGATGACGTAAATTGCAGCCACTCGAACAAAATCAAGATGCTTCAGCTTCTTCGACTCATAATTTTCCTGAACCTGAATAAAAAAGAGCACAAATCTTAAATGAATCTCCTAACAAATAGAGACACGAGAAGGAGAAACTGAGACGTATACCGCTTGATCCGTGGGTGAATTGGCTTCGGAATCGGCCATGATAGAAGAGTGGGAAGATGAAGAGGGGCGTAAGCTTTCGTTACACATAACCAAAGTTATCCCACTTTATAAGGGATGAGTTTGGGCCTTCTTTCGATACATTCGAGATCACTTATAATCATTATACCGGAAAAACAACATTTCTCTGCTAAAAAGTTTTCTTGATTTATATTATTTTTGAGGAACAAAAACATGGTTAGGAATATTTCAACAAATAATTTCACCTTTGTTTTTCTTTTTTTTTTTCAATATTATAGTCCGGATTTCTTTTTACTTGGAAAATGACATACAGAAGATAGCACCGGTTGTCACGTGTAATGGATTGGCCGTCGGCACACATTTCAAGGCCGTGAAAATAATGTAATTCGTTGGGCCATAGGAGGTACTGGGCTGTTTTAACAGGGGCCCACATCCCCATGCTTCATGGAGTCAATCCAATGACATCAATGCATATTTATTATCGGTATCCACGTGCTTTCTACAAAACAATTAATATCCATACGAACTAATTTAAAATTGTAAATATGATCTTTATAAAATGAATCCACAAGACTAATATTATTTTATAATAACTATTGAACAATTAGTTTTACTGTCTCTACTATTGTTCTATCAATGTGTTTATTTTCGAACCATTAAAAACCAAAACGGGAGCTTTCGAAACTAGGATCGTAACTGGTTTAATTCGGATTTTTTACGTCATCACAGTTTTTAACATTTTATTTTTTCAATTGATTGTACGTGGCTTGATAATCAATAGTTTTAATTTGGACTAATTATGTTAATTATATGACACAATTATTTTGATGTAGTTTTATGATATTATGATGTAATGATGTAAGCCGATCAGGAAGAGAAGAAATGGATGATGAGCTGAAAGAGATTATGCGGGAAGCATTCGGCGATTCATCGTCAGACGATGACTGTGATTCGATCGATGAAACGGCGAAAATTCAGTCGATCTTCGGGGAAAGCTGTTGTTGGGAGCCGATAACCGGAATCAATGGCCTGTGGATTTGCAGAGACTTTTTATCTCCAGATCAACAGTCTTCCCTGTTATTTGCTCTTGAAAAAGGTGCTTCCACGATTAGTTTTCTGCGTATTAGAAGCGATGACTTTATTTGTGGTGAGATCTTTAAGTGCTTGGATTTTTGTGGCTGCAGAAGGATATTTCGCTGAAACTTCCCACAATCAGGTACAGGATTTGTTTTCCACTGAACATTTATCGTTTTCATTTTTGCGATTTGTCTATGGTGATTTGGATTATTGTCAATTTCTTTTTGAGCTGTGATTGGCATGCTGCCGTGATGCGGATTCTGCAATCATCAACTGATTGGACATACAGAACTGCGATAAACTGCTGGATACATTTTGTGTAATCAGAACGTGGTTTTGTTTATCATCAGTGTATCGTGTTGCTTGGCTGAACGAATAAATCACTTATCCGCACGTAAAAGACGAAATGCACTGAAACCTCGCGTTCTAAAATCCTCAGCTTAAACGCCATGGCATATGCTTCTGATTAACAGATGCACAAGATAATGTCCAAAATTCAAAAATTTGAGAAGGACCTTCTCAATGTAATAAAAGTACAAAGACGTTTAATTTTTTCAAGGTGCCATAGCACAATATCTAAGTCAAACCATTATGGTTATGTTTTTCTCCCGTTCAAGGGGGCATTTTCTATATTCAAGAACTAGAATTTCGGGATTATTCATATTCATGCATATACAGGGAAGTATGTCAACAAGAGTATTGAGTTACCAATCTAGACAAACAGAGAATTTGAGCAGTTTCACATTAATACAGCGGTCCATTTACAGTTCACCCTTCCTGTAAGCTACTTAGAATTGAGCATATGTCTGGAGTTAACGCTCTCTTATCTTGTAGAACTGCATCTAATGATAGTATCACTTGTTAAGCACAAGGCATGTGTCTAAGTTAGAACCTGCTAGCAAGTTATCATTTTTCCCTAGCTGGTTGCAAGTCAAGGAAGTGGAAATGTGATCTTGCAATTTGCTATAGTTTGTAAAGGCTATCCATAAACCATTATCCTGAGGCTTTCAAATATAGTTAGAGATGATTCCTCCATTCATGGTATAACATATGAGCTGTTCAAATGTGGTGATATTTTGATGTTGCATCTACCACTCGATCTTGTTCCTACATATTTGAATCTTTTTTTTTTCTTGTGTTTCTGGAGGCATTTATTCATGAAAGTACATTTGGGCTATCCCGAGAATGACGTGCTTAAAATAGTCAATCTAGTTACATTTCTTTTTTGTAGGCAATGAGGTTTGGAGATCTTCCCTGTTGGGCCATTGAACTTTCTTATAGCATCCGCGAAAATGTTCTATTTAGTGGTTGTGTTCCTGAATTTATGGATCCAATTACTGTTGGCAATAATGAAAAAGAATGTCCCTTCCCAATGGACATATTATGGCGGGAGCCACTTTTTAATCAACTTATTGTTAACATATACCAACCAGATGAGGTGAGTCTTGCCTCTTGCATGCTGTATTCGAGCCATTACAGTCAAATCGCATCACCTAACATAAAACTTCTTAGTTTCCATCTTCAGCTCATGCCAGTACCTAGCTTCTTTTTAATTGCATCCACAGTAATCTTTATCTGTTTCTTCAAATTCATCATCGGGTTGGTCTATAAGCGCACATTGAGCTCACCCTTCTTTGCAGAAGTTTTTTTCCTCTTAATCAAGCAGTTAAACTCATGGCTGAAGATGATGTAGTTGCTTGTATGTTTCATTTCAAGTTATGGTGATATAACTTGCTGGCCCGTAGGGAATTTGTGCACATATTGACCTTATGCGGTTTGAGGATGGGATTGCGATTGTATCCTTGGAGTCATCATGTGTTATGCATTTTACTCGAGTTGGATATGAAACCAGTCATCGTGAAGAGATGAATGAAGGGTGCACAAGGATTCCTGTACTTTTGATACCAGGATCTCTGGTCTTCATGTGGGGAGAGGCACGTTATTTATGGAAGCATCAAATAAATCGCAAGCCTGGATTTCAAATGTGGGAGGGACAAGAGATTGAGCAGAAGAGGAGGACCTCTGTGACACTAAGGAGACTCTGTCAAACCTTATAGATATATGCTAAGCCGTCCCTGGATTGACACGACGCAAGAATAAAAGATGGAGGCCCTCCCTGTTTCGGACAGAGTTCTTCTTGAATGGCAAGGCGCTTGAAGTTAAATTATACACATGCATTTGGATTTTGCATAATGATAATAGTTCCGAGTATGTTTGATGCTGCAAATATCCATGAACTCTTCACTTGTTAAAAATGGACCATTGTGAAATTTTAGAATTTATGATAACAAGCCATAGATTGGGACACCCAAACCCATTCCAAAAGGACCTGGTTTACGTTCTACCCCAAACCATTATCATCCTAGACTGAATACGTGAACAGCTCCTTTTGATATAGCAATTCGTATGTCAACCATTATCATCCTAGACTGAATACGTGAACAGCTCCTTTTGATATAGCAATTCGTATGTCAACCATTATCATCCTAGAGTGAATATGTGAAGAGCTCTTTTTGATATAGCAATTAGTATAGTGACATCGTTAGCATAACTTGTACGCATCGGTCGAAAGTCCTATTTATTCTTTATAACTTATCTATTTTAATTTCGTAAAAACTGCTGCGAGACGGTAAGATGGTCTAAGTTCTATAAAGAAAAATTCTTTTATAAATTATCCATTTACTTTCCAAAAATTCTTAATATGGATTAATTTTATGAGACAGATGTCCAAAAAGCACCGACCCTTTTATTTTTTATACTAAAAGTTTATTATTTTAAATTAACAACAAAGACTTGGCGAATATCCTTCATATTGGCTTGACTATTCAAAAAATATTATTTTTTATTAATTTTAATTATAAAAACAGACTTGGTCGAATTTTACTTCAAATGGAACAAATCCATTAAAAAGTAATATTCTTTATGTCAAAAAATATTACGTTTTGTATTAAATATTAATATATTAAGTTGATCGAACCATATCGTGAATATAAACTCGTAAAACTAACTAACGAGAACCTTAGCCTTTTAGTTTCACGTGAAATATGGAAAGTAATTTTAATTTCACGTGAAATATGGAAAAGTAATTTGTTAAACGAATGTGGTGGTTTTTAATTTATAAATAAAATTATTCAAATTTCCTTTTCCACATGGACATGTATCCTTAAATATATTAACTAGCTCCAATAATTTTTATCAAGTTAAAACCATCGTTAAATAATTAAGCGGTATTTTTTGAAAATATAACTTTTCCTTTTTATTTTGTGAAACTAAAAATATTCAATATTTTTTTTTCTAACCTTTTCTTTTGAATTTTTTATTAAAGAAAGTTCACTGGAAGTCTAGAATTGGGCAACAATACAATACACGCACTGCGTTTACGTCAGTCGCTTGCTTCTGCTTAAACGAGCAACTGGTTGCAGATACGTGCTGGCATTATATTCAATATGCCTAGACAAACCTCGGCAATCCGATCGACCGCCGAAGTGAAAAGTCCGGCCGTGCGGCCGGAGTCTTTAATCCAAAAGCTTCAAAAAAACCCTCAAATACCGTTCGCCTTTGTCATATTAATCTCTGATGCAATCCTCGTTTTTCTCATAATCAACTACGTTCCATGTAACTACAACTCTAGACACTTTTCAGATTACGTACTTCATATGTTTCAGTATTTGACATTTTTGTGCTACATGGGTTTCAGACACGAAGATTGATTGGGACGCGTACATGTCCCAGGTTAACTCATCTTGGCTTTCTTTTTTTTATACAAAATTATTTAAATTTTCTATTATTTTAGGATTTTGAATTCTGGCAGCAAAAGAAAAGCTTACAAATTTTAGTTTTTTGCAATAGATCAGTGGATTTCTTGGAGGAGAAAGAGATTACAGCAAGCTGGAAGGGGATACTGGACCCCTGGTGTATCCTGCCGGATTTCTTTATATATACTCAGCTATTAAGTTTCTTACTGGAGGGGAAGTTTACCCAGCGCAGGTGTATTTTACTTTCTTGTTTTTTTTCTCTAGTGATAAAATTGTCTTTTTTAACCATTCGTTTTCATTTCAGTATGATAATTGAATTGTATTTAGAAAATTTAATAAATTATTTCTCCTAAGTGTCATTTGATGAGCTAATGCTTAAACTCAGTAAAAATTTGTGTGGATCCGGAATACTGAAGCGGCATGTATTTTTAGTTTGTTGCCTTTATGTTGAATGAGAAATTCTACTCGTCAGCCTAGCTGATTAGCGCCTATCTTTTATTCATTTTCAGCTTTGCGCTTGACTTTTAGTGTTGAATCTCATAAAATCTTGTTATTGCAGATTTTATTTGGCATTCTTTATGTTGTGAATCTTGGACTGGTCTTATTCATTTATTTGAAGACAAACGTGGTACAGTGAATTTCTCCATGTTTTGAATTTTACTTGCTACATTCGTCTGTGCGCTACCTTTATTATAAAACTTCTTGGATTTGTTATTTGATCTTTGCTTGGTTGAAGTGAAAAATCTAAACGTAAAAGAATTTGAAAGAGAATATCATGCTAGGCCTATCTCAAATCTTTGGTGTTATGCTAATGCTATTTAAATTTCGTTTGTTACTAGTGACCATTTTTTGAATGGAGAATGGGAATTGGAAAATTGTCCTGATTTTAGAGTAGATTAATCTTGGGCCCTTCCTTCCCTCCGATGAATCCAGGAATGCATTTTATGATGTTTGCTGGTGGGGTTGTAGGACTTATGGTTTATATCTTCAAAATTTCAAGAATCCAGAACTAAGACATCCTTTCTATGAGCTACTCTTGTACTTTGTCCTCGTTTCCACTTTTAAGGGTGTCCTCTCGTTTCCGATTTGCAAAATTCAAGCAAAATAAGGCATTAATTTCACAAAATTGTTTGCAGCTTCCTTGGTGGGCTCTCTTTTTGATTTCTCTGTCTAAGAGAGTGCACTCCATATTTGTGCTTCGACTCTTCAATGACTGTTTCGCCACCACACTTCTCCATGCTGCGCTGGTTTCGTTTCTTTACCAAAAGTGGCATCTTGGTTTAATTATTTTCAGGTAACATAGATAATTTTAACTAATTTGTTTGCCAATATTTTTGGTGACAGTATTGTCAGTTATCGTGGCCATATTGCTTAACTAAAGCTGTTGCAAACATTCATTCTGTTAGCACAGTGGAGCTGTCTCAGTGAAGATGAATGTGCTACTTTATGCACCTCCCTTATTAGTACTCTTACTGAAGGTGCTTAGCTTTGATTTTACATTTCTGAAGAAGTTACAAATATGGAGTATACATCTGAAGAAACTCTTACCTTGGCCTACCTTGAACTGCAGGCTATGGATATATTTGGAGTGGTATCTGCTTTAGCAGGTGCGGCACTGGTGCAGGTGCTTGTTATTCAATTCAGTTTAGTTGTGTAACTTTGTAATTGTTTTATAACTAACTTGAAGGCGTTTAGTCAGCTTAAAAATGTTTTTTTTTTTGGTACTATATTTGTGAGATATTAACCATATTATATGCTTGATTCATCCTTTTGTAGTTCTTAAATTTTACTTTTGCCATGCCCCGTCAAT
Organism: Dorcoceras hygrometricum; assembly: GCA_001598015.1. Classification (NCBI taxonomy): domain Eukaryota; kingdom Viridiplantae; phylum Streptophyta; class Magnoliopsida; order Lamiales; family Gesneriaceae; genus Dorcoceras; species Dorcoceras hygrometricum. The sequence goes on from KV006883.1 coordinate 101,873, forward strand.
TTTATTTATCGCAAGTCAATATTAATTAAAGAAGGGCCACTTGGCAGTGACGATCTGATTAAAATTTTACTTCCACCACCTCCGATGGATGGCTTGCAGATTGTCTTAGGACTACCTTTCATATTATCATATCCAGTTGCATACATCTCGAGAGCCTTCAATCTCGGTCGCATCTTCGTCCATTTTTGGTACTAAAGTTGAATTCATAAATTTCTATCTATGACAATCTTTCATATATGATGATGCTTGATCATAAAGTCCAGGTTCAGATGTGGATAAATTTTCTATTCATGGTCACATTATTTTAAAGTCATTTGTGTAAACTATACATATGAAAGGACTCTAGTAATGATTACAGTGTCACATTGAATCATGGTGAACGTGTCAAATGGACCAGCACTAAACAGAGATCTAGTTTCCCGCAATTGCTGTCTTCCTCCCCCTCCCCCTAGTCAAACTTGGAGGAAAGAGGACAGCTGATAAAACAAACTGCTGATGGGTTCATTGTGGTTTTACTTTCCAATTATGTTTGTATGAAAATAACCTCATGGGATCTTCAAAACTGCTGAGTATTCCCGTCACACTTTGGTTTCTATCAACAACCGTGCCCTAGATTTTAGAGATGACCAGAGTCCCTCATGAGAATTAGCTGTCAGAGTGGTGAAGAGACCATATGGACCATTAGCTTATATTATTTGTCTTCACTCTATCTTGTAATTATTGGAGACATATGACTATGCCTATCTGTATTTTACAGGTCTGTTAATTTTAAGTTTGTTCCAGAATCTATTTTTGTCAGCAGAGGATTTGCGATGTTTCTACTGGCTGCTCATCTCATTCTCCTTATAATATTTGGACATTATAGATGGTGCAGGTACGAACTTATGCCATGGTTCAATACTTGGAGTTTAAATGTTTTTAGAATCATTTGTACTTGTCTCTTAATCATGGTGAATAGAGCTATCATCAACACCACCGGTTCCTGCATCACTAGAATACCCTAAGTAGAGAAGTTCATAAAGTCTGTAGTCGAAAGTGGTATGCACTGAAAACTGCCGTTAAAGCGAAAGATACTGATTATACTGATAGTTACCTTGTTTATGATGGAAGAATAAACCTGATCTGTCTGTTATTTCTCAGCTTGGTGTCGTTATGTGTTTACACTGATCTTTTAAATTGTGTTTCTTTTCTTTTCTTTGATGTCCATTTTTGGTTCAGGCATGAAGGAGGTTTATCCTCTCTCCTTCATTCTAGACTTGTTCAACAGAAGCTTAGAACTGCTTATTTGAGTTCTTTTCCACTCAAGCAATTCAATAGGACTGTCAAGACTCTTAAAGCAGAACGTAAGCATAGCTGAGTCAGTTACATTTTTTCATTCCCTTCTTTAATGGTTCAATTGGATGCCTTTGTGTGTATGTGTGATTTACTGTTCCTCCAGATATTGTAACAACTATGTTCGTTGGGAATTTCATTGGGATTGTATGTGCACGGTCTCTTCATTATCAGTTCTACTCTTGGTAAGTTTTCTGGTGGTTCTCTTTCCTCAATGTGTTGGCCTGTTTTGATATCATTGAAAGAAGATTAGCTTCACATTGATTAAGGGCCGTAAAAGAACCAGTCTTAGCGAGATTGCTACCCACCATAAGTTACATTGAATAAATGATCTCAAGTGATTCCAAATTTTAATAAGTGGGTGTTATGTGTTGTTACTAATTGCTTCAAGTGAGGCTTAATTTTGGATCCAACTATTATGACGAGTGTGCTCTCTCTGAATGCAGGTATTTCCACAGCTTACCATATTTATTGTGGCGAACCACGTTTCCGACATGGTTACGGTTGGTAGCTGGGCCCTCAACCTTTCTTTACTTTTATAGTCTGATACTGATTCAGGGACATACGCTTTCTTCTGCAGTTTAATATTGTTCATCACAGTGGAGCTCTGTTGGAACATCTACCCGTCCAATGTTTACTCATCCTTGTTGCTACTCTGTGCCCACCTAACTATATTAGCGGGCCTCTGGAAGGCGTCACCTGCATACCCATACATGGCTAATGAAAGACAGAGAGAAGCAAAGCCTGAAAGTAAAGCTAGCTGAAAACTTGGATTGCATTTTTATGAAAAAAGAAATGGTATGCTTGGTTTTGTTATGGAACTTTTCTCGATGTCTAGTTTAGAGTTGAAAAAGAGATTCGCGCTAAAATGATGTAATATTGTAGACTGCATTAATTCGTGTGAATCCAAGTTTCTTTCAATTTCAAAACTTGGAAGAACGTTTCTATGCGGTATGCTGATGCTAGGATATGCGTGTGAGTTGTTGCTTTGCTCGGTTGTATACTGTAGTAGTAGGCTCGTTTCGACTCGTTCAGCATGCTCGTATTCCTAGTATTGTCTGTTTGATATCGCTCAATTGGGAACAGGGAACCACAAGTCTCTGCAACTTCCATCTATCTTTTGAGATCACATCCATGATATATAGAGTAACAATATGATAATTCAAAGTAGCATTTATCAATCCAGTGTTCAAGGCTTCCCCTTGATAAAAGCAAACTTGCTCTCCCACCCACCCGTTTCACTTTCCTACCTAACGTGAAATGTGGTCTGTCTCCCCATCACACTGAAGCATTTCCAGCCTAGCAAATCCATATTCAGCTTCAAGTCCTCGTCCTAAACTTCAAAATAAACTGTACAAGTAAAAATTTTTTCCACATATAAAATGTATATAGGTTAGTGCCCCTTTATCTATATTTACTCCCCTCAAATTTGAAGTTCTTGAAAGAAGATAAGATCTCCTTATGATCATCCTTTCCGAGACAAAGGATTCTCACCCATGTATCTGAATCGCGGAGACTTAATCGGGAGTTCTAGAGAAGAGAGGGATCCAAACAGAATTACAAATTCACGTAGACGTCCATCATGCATCTTTCCAAATGGCTATTTTAATTGTATATCCATAAAACATGTTCTGGTTTTTTCTGTGAGACAGCATAAAGGAAATGGTAGCCTTACTACTACTTTGATCACATCCTGGAAAAATATTGACATAAATTTTGCCAGAATTCATTCGTTTGACAAATTCATTTGACTTTCAGGAAAATCAACACAATACACAAAAGATGGATAAAATATAAAAATGAACAGTTCTTAATGCCTTCGGAAATTTGCAATTCAGCGGCAGATTTTTTAAGTCCGATGGAATTGTAAAGAACAACAACTGTCATAACAAATTATTATTTAATAAATAATCACAATAAACAACGTTGATATTTCCGGTTGAATGTATTCCATAGGAAACAAATCTATCAATGTAACAAACGATTAACACACCACATGCGAGACAAGTGTACGTATATCAGATCTTTTAAATGCGAAAAAAAGAAACCACAGTTATCCCCACGATGATACTGTAATCATAAATACAGGTGTATTGTATGTAAGGTACATGAAAAAAAAGATTAAAGTCGGAAATTATTTAACTCCTGCACCGCGTGGCGGCGGTGCACGACCGAGTATAGGGATTGGCTTGGGCACCGGGACGGCAGTTGTAGTACGACGCGCCTCTCCTTGAGCACGGGACAGAGTTCGCCTGAAGCGCGCCGTAGCTGATGTACTTCGTTGTGGCTAATATCCGCCGGTTGACTTCGGAATCCATCTCGAACTCACCACTGTCAGCCATGCACTCAGCTATCGATCCTCGGCAGGTTTCGGGCTTGCTCATGGGTCTCCAGGTGAAGTCGCTGCCGGATTCCACGGATTGGAGAATGAGCGCCGTCACCAGCACGGCGGAGAGGAGGGGGAGAAGCGGAGATCGCGCCATAGAAATATGAACAAAGGAGAAAAAACGAGTTGTCTTGGTAAAATAACTTGAGAAACCAAAAATCTAGCTGTGGAGCTCATTTTAAGTAGTTTGGAGGTTAAACTTTGCCTCCAATATTCTTCTAATTCACCAAATTGCCATCCCACTATATACATTTTAAATTTTTTATTAGTTGTGCATTTCGTCTTTTTAGAAAAATATAAATATAAATAGTTTTTTTTAAAAAAAATAAAGCAAATTTTTTTTAAAGCATCCAGGCGGCCTAAGACCGAGCTCGCTGACTTCGGCTTCATCACAAGTCAAAACGATGGGCTGGAACTTTAAGTTTTTAAAAAGTACGCCACTAAAAGTTTGTTAATACGGAATAAACAAATTATTAATATGTAATTGACTAAGAATTAAAATAAAAAATTTGTAATAATTTTATTGCTATAAGAATAAATAAGTTTTTTCAACAAATTAATAATGATAAACATAAATTAATTTTCAGCAAAGTTATGTGGAAAATATTTCTACTAAATCGAAAAAACCGATGTAGCCGATTTGGTTCAGACCTCAATTTTGATTTTATTTTTCCTACAGAAATATTGGTTCGATTATTAATTTGATACCGATTATTTCTGAAGCAACAAGTCCAACTGATGGTCCCTGGAAATAGGATCACTAAGTAAATAGGAGTTCAGAAGGGGGGGGTTGAATGAACTCCTTCGATTTTTCTATTTCAAAGTTCTTTTAAAAACTTTTGGATTCTCAGTCTTAAGCAAACTTCTCAGCCACAAATAAATGTGCGGAAATAGGCCGATTAGTTTGTGAGCAATGAACAATGCGCAACTGTAAATAAATGCGTAAAATAAAAGATTGAGACGAGAGTTTGTTTCTGGAAGTTCGGATACAAATATCCTACGTCTCCCCTTCTTCCTCCTCGGAAGGTATCACTAGAAGATTTTGATACAAGTAGACAATCTACAAGCACTCGATCCCAAAGACAACAGCCTTGAGAACTCCTAGCACCTCACAACACTTCACGCAGACTAGCTGCTGGTTTACAATGGTTTTAAACGTTTTACGAACTTCTTAAAAGACAGTTCGTTTACAGACTCTATCAAATATATCAATGAGAACACGATGCTAGAGACTGTAATTTGACTCGAAAGATTATCTAAATCGAAAAAACCGATGTAGCCGATTTGGTTCAGACCTCAATTTTGATTTTATTTTTCCTACAGAAATATTGGTTCGATTATTAATTTGATACCGATTATTTCTGAAGCAACAAGTCCAACCAAATAAACTGGTTTTCTCAATACAATTTAATTTTATTAAATTCAGGTTCCGACTCCTACAAGGCCTTTTTTTCGGACATAGATAAGAGATTTATCGAAAAACTAATTTAAGAAAAAAAAATTGTTTTTACTCTTATTTAAAGTATGTCTCACCAAAATTTTTTTAAAGAAATTGAAATAACTGGTCCTCATCATTATTATTAGATGTTAATAATACATTTCTAATTTCTTATAAACATTAAATTGCCGTCAAATCAAGACTAATATCGGAGATAGAATTTTGATGATGTGTGGCTGAATTTATAAACTCTCTAGAATCGCTTATAAGTTGTTTTAGAGTTTATAAACTCTTAAAATTGGTTTTTGAAACTATTAAAATAGATAAATGTTTCACTTGATAATTTAATGACGTTGGAAGGCATAGAGTTTGACAAATGAAATACTATATTATATATTAAACAAAACGAATTTTTCGCAATAGCCACAGCTGGTAGTTGGTTTAAAAATTTCTTGGACCCAATTAGTTTAAGAATTACATATGAACCATCACATCTGTTCTAAGAAAAGAAAGCGCGTAAAGTGATCGAAAAAAACACCTACACTCTATTTTAAAAACTAATAATTCTTCAAAAAGAAGAAGGATTTGGAAAAAATACAACAAGAAGGATTATATATTTATATATATATACACGAAAGGAAAGCGCGTAAACTTTATTTTTAAAACAAATCTTCATAAAGGAGGATTTGAAAAAATACAAGAATATATATATGCACAACTCATGAGAAGTTGGATCCCTCAATCCACCTGTCTTTCCTTTACCTACCAAGGAAATGGATACATTATGGTATATAATAATTTCAGCCTCTCACTCCATGTTTTTTTTTTTTTTAAGTTGTGAATTCATGAGATTTGATTGATCTGCTTTTGACATATTCAAGTAAGTTTGGTGGTGCTTAGCCGATTCTTACCCATCTCCATTTGAAAAACACGAGAGTGGTTTGAGGAAGTTTTCATAACTCTTCACGAATGGAATATAATATGCAGATTTATGATATAAGTAATTAGTATACAAAATCACGTACCCAATAATAAAAATTAGTATTAAATATTTCGTGTTTTTTGTATTAAAATAAGGCAAATTGGGCGTCGATGGGCTAAATCTTGTCACATGTTAACACACAGGCTTCGTTTCAGCCCATGTCCCAAAGTAGACCAATCCTTACCCAAAAATGCGAACTACTGCGATATCTCTCATATATATCTCCAGGTGTTCTTTTTATTTTATTTATATAATTTTGATCTACAAGTTATTTTTCGATGTCCTCGACGATATCGATAATTCTGGAATCAGTAATAAATCTGATATCATCCATGGCCACCTCGGAACCCGATGCTCCGACACCTTTGAAAGAGCACTTCCTGCCCCGAAGACCGACGACCCTACATTGGATACATCACGTCATGAGCTCGAGGAAAGAGGACCGAGCCGAGCTCCCGATAACATTCTATTATTCCCAATGATCATGCATCTGATGACACAATATGAGTACACGTTGAATTAGTCTCATCCAGACAAGTCAGGACGATAATCTCGCCTAAAGAATTAGTCAAACTCGGTTATAACGCAGCCATATGACCCGCTCAAGCGCATCACATAACTCAGGTATGATTCAACTTACATTCATTTTCCAACTCGTAATCTCTCTGCTCTATATACACGCTTGCTCTCTATTTCCGAGCACCCGACCTGACTTAAGAATCGGAGGGAATTCGTCGAAAACAATTACGGCGTCCTCTAACTAGTCTCTGTGGTTGCAAGTTTCTTTTGATGGCCTGTTAATCCCCTGATGACAGGTTTCTCGACGTCCCTCTTTGCTTGCAGCTTGTCGTAACGACATTCTTACTCATACGGCTCAAGCAGCTCGATGCTCGAGCACAAACGCCCCGAATTCTTATCTTGGTGGCAACTCTCCGACTAGGAAAAATTCGGTATCATCGAAATCTAACTCGCCCGTACGATAACTACCAAAAATTAATTACATGACATAAAATATAGCTCATGCACGGATATATAGCAAGTTTCGAATTACAAATGCATATGCTCTTAATTTTTACGTAACAAATTAAATAACGAGAAAACCTAGTCTTCTTTTGTCTTGTTATTTAAACCAAAATACAAAAGAAGCCATAGAGTATTGGCTCGTGGGAACTATTATAAATCTAGAAATTCTTCACATGACCGGCGGGTATAATATTTGTTGAAAAAATTATATTATAATCAACGAGTGACGATTGGGCATAGGATTTTTTCCCCTATTTTGGATAAGGTCGAATATATATATTAGACCATCAACGATGGGGTCCGTGTGAAGTACAAATGCTTCTTCATTAGATACGGTATACATTAATCTGTGTACGGAGAATAAACTTAATGGAGGACAACATAATTTAGTGCAGGGCACGCGATATGTGGTACATCCAGTCATGGAAAACGAGGAAAAAAGAAAAGAAAAAAGCAAGCAAATTGCTTTCTCGTGCATTATGTATGGAGTGAAAAAAAAAAGGATGTCTTTATTTGCTAATAATACTGTCTGCCTATAATTATCTCAAAGGTTAGAAATTGATAGCCATTGGCAATGCGCTTTGTCTAGCACTAACAAATTCGATGGTAAAACCAATAATCTCTTTTCTAATTAATGAAGATGACTTTTTGGACGAGCAATAACAAGTAGCTGGGATGGAAAAAATTGGAAATTTGAATTGAATTTTTTTAAAGTGTTTAACTCTTGGCTCGATATATTTTAGTTTAACTCTATCGCACAACACATGCTGTAAAAGGAAGGATATTTGTGGCTGATACAGATGCGAACGCGGCGAGCAACAACCTCATTGGATTATGTCTCCTATGAAAAGAAGATGCCTCTTTTTCTTGAAAAAAAAAATAACATATGCTTTTTACTTTCCTGTCGGATTAGGTATCTCTAGCATTTCTTGATTAATCGAGAGTTACATATATATAGAGGTTGCATACTTTAACAGCATCATGATATATATGATATAAAAGAGAGACAACTCATCGTCTCATACAAACATTATTTTGTTGGAATGAGTGAAATGAGGTCCGTGACTCTTCACATGCCCGTGACTCTTCACATGTACGAAGAGACACAATTGTATTGATTGGTATTCAATATAGGCATCCCAAAGGACTACCGTTACATGTCTTTTGGTGTGCCTAGGGAGCTGAAGAGTCACACGTTTTCCTATATATACAACCAACATTCCTCATTCCAAGACACAACCATTCTCTCAATTCTCTATTCTCTCCACGTTCCCACGCTGATACAGTGCAGGTGCGGTCAGTTCGCCGATGTAGCGTAGCCTCGTGCTTTCGGTTAGCTGCTCGGTTCCGTTGTTGTACCCTGGAAAACAGACACCACCCGTAGCTTGGTCCTTGGAAGCACTGGGGCGAGGTGAATCTGTTTTAAGGGAACTGTGTTATAACACAGGCCTCGATTTACTTTCTGTTCCTGACGCTATTCTTCAATCTGATTATTTCTTGTTATTCTATATTGTGTATGTTATTACCCTTCTTTTGCCTAACATTTTTTTCCCCAGTTTTTTTAACTGAAATGTTAGTGTTGTTTTGCTTGACGAATATAACATTAAACTATTCCAAGTGCGTCTGGTTGGAGGATTAATGCTCAAAATTAACATCTTCTATGAAAAAAAAAATACTAAGAGAAAATTTAGAGGTGGCAGTGATCAATAGAGCACCTTGTGCTTTATTCAAATCGTTGATTAAAATAGTTTATTAATAAGCTAAATGAGCAAGAAACACTTGTATAGTTGTATCCATGTTTGCTGAAGAAGTGTCACTGTTTAATGTTGTCATTCATATGGTGATTACAATATGAAATGGTGATTACAATATGAATGTCTAAATAAGTTTAAGTTTATTTAAAAAGGAAATTCAATCCACACGCAAACAAATACATGCATGTGTCGCGGGGTTTTCAAATAAATATATCCCACAGAATTTCAGCTCTTGTAAAAATCTGAAATAAACTATAAAATATCTCTCGACCGATATAATAAACTTGTAAAACTATCCATTGCCCCCACAATGATCACTACGGAAAAGACAAAGATCTATTGCTCCAAAATACTTTTTCTGGTGCATAATTTAAAAAAACTTTATACAAAAAGCATGCCGTCGGTCATGGGCTTTGCAATCAGAAAAAGGAAATTTCAATTCTGTTTTAATTAAGTGGTACACGTCAATCACACGAAGAATGTACGGCATGGCTAGAACTGATACATAAAGCAAACCATTTGTCTGCTTCTTGTGCACTTGTTTATGCAATAACAATCAGGGGTGGTGTTTCTAAGTCGCAGTTTGCATATTTACTGCCCTAAACTTTTAAAAATTTAGGGACGATAAATCGTATTAGTCAAAACTTGGCTGGAGCTCTACAAATCCATGTGAATCATGATAGCAAATGCTAATAACATCAAATCTATTTAAAAGATACATCTTGCTTTATTCTATTCTATGTTTTTCTTAATGAAGGAATTAAGGTCATTGTCTTATTCTTAAACATGCTAGCATATCAATTCCTGAAATGTACTCTGTGTTTAATTTATATTCACAATTAAAAGGGCACAATATAAGAATTCATGAACCAGGGTGTCTGCTTTGCTGCCTAATGATTAAACAGTGGAAAACAATAAGAAACCCATATGTGTATTGTTCTCCAAACATTTGCCATATAGAAATGATTACCTTTCATTTAGAAACTCGATTAGAAGAGATTAACCTTTACAAGAAAATTAGAGTACCTAATTAACGTTGCCACTATATCAAATTGGTGCAAAAGACAAGGCTTTTTCTTACGTCAGGTTCACTTTGGAATAAGAAAAGGTGGGTGGAATTTATATCAGCTGATTTACGTTAATTGGGAATTTATATTAATACACCAGTCAACATTTATTTTGGAAAAATCTTAAAATTGTATATTTTAAGTTAATAAGTGGTTAAACTGCTAAAGAATTTAAGCCTCCATGTTTTAAATAAAACATATTTTGGAAAACATGTGGAGATTAGTAAAAAAATATGGGTTTGATCATGTAATTAATGACATAATTAATTTATCTTTTAATCCTGAACTTCACCTATAAATATCCTTCCCTTCTTCGTACCAAAATCTCACAAAAAAACAAAAATCCTCTCTTCTATAAACATAAAACGATATAAATGATTTAGAGGATTTAACGAGAGATTAAGTTCTTAAACAGTGTTTATTTTTAGAAGGAATATGATTACTAAGAGATTAATGAGTTTATATAATCAGTTTTCTTGTTTTATTTGTTATTAATAAGTTGTGAAGTGTTTTGAGTTGACACAGCCCAACATTGAGATGAACCACCATAAATATTGGTGTTCGTTATTTAATTTGTTAGTTATATTATTGTGATATTCCACCTAACCCAAATTCATATTTTTCCTGATATCTCAACATAAACCGTGCCCTTCATCAAATCGTGATCTAAATTCAATGACTTGGTCTTTGTTTAAATTTTTTCTTTACATCGGACGTATGAGTGATGTTTAGAATGATATTAACCCTAACAGACTATATGTGAAAAAGGGTAATCATGCTACTGTACATAGTATATATACGACAATATCTGATGACGTGGAACCTATCACGTCATAAAAAGGTGTTCACTTTGCAGATTACGGTGTCACATTAAATACCATGACTCTTTATATATAGAATAGCAGGTGTTAAATCCTGGGGACATAGAGAAACAAAACCATTTTGAGCGTAAGATATATATTATTTACAAAAATCTTCAGAATATTTATCTGTACACTGAAAAAAAATATCTTACCCGACAAGTGATTTCCTCGTTTTCTTGATTTAGTTAATCGGAATGGACGGAGAGAAATTGGAGTACAAAGGTGAGGAAGCATTGAAGGAGCTGGAAAGACTAACATCAAATGCCGGTGAAATTCAAGAAGAAATATTGAAAAGAATCTTGGAACAAAATCGGGATACCGAATATCTGAATAAGTATATTGACGATTGGTCTGCCAAGATTGTATCCAAATTCAAGAAAAATGTGCCCGTTATCACGTACAAGGAGATTAGGCCTTACATTGTAAGAATTGCCAATGGAGAAGGTTCAAGTCTTATTACTGGCCACCCCATCACAGAATTGTTATGCAGGCAAGTTTTTTTATGCATAAATTGAAAGGATATATATATATGTCAATCATGAGTATTTATTTATTTGAGTGTAAATTTGCAGCTCGGGTACATCGGAAGGAGAGCCCAAGTTGATGCCGTCGATCGCAGAAGACCATGATCGTCGGACCTTTTTGTATAATCTCATTACGCCTTTAATCAACCAGTTAAGGATATTACATTTAATTAGTTATCTTTTGTTCTGTACATCTCTTCATGAAGAACGTCCATAATATTAGTCTATATATCATGGTGACCTCTTGCATGTGTGTGTATATATATAATAATGTTTAATTACGTCACTCATCAAAGTTCTTGTTGTATATATATATATTTATCTTTTCATAATAGAAATTAAAAACAGTAATATATAATTGATCTGAGCTCCTAGGTTGGCCTATACGCTTTTGATTATATAACTGTTAGTGACTTAGTTTTAGTGCAATTAATTAGTTTTATTGTACATTTAATTCGATTTTTGCTGGAATGATGAATTATTTTCAGTTTATATTATGTTATTAAGATATAACACATGAGGCTGCATGTGTTTGGAGACAGGTACGTAATGGGATTGGATGAGGGTAAAGCCATGTACCTCTACTTCGTGAAGGCGGAGAGCTCAACTCCCTGCGGCTTACCGGTTCGCACTGTGCTAACCAGCTACTACCGGAGCCGCCACTTTCAGCATCGACCTCACGACATCTTCAACGACTTCACCAGCCCAAACGCCACCATTCTCTGCTACGACAGCAATCAAAGCATGTACTGTCAATTACTCGCCGGGATACTACACCGACGGAAGGTCATCCGCCTCGGCGCGGTCTTCGCCTCCGCTCTCCTCCGAGCCATCTCCTTCCTCGAGCGCCACTGGCGTGACTTCTGCCTCGACATCCGAGCTGGAAAACTTGGTGCCGCGATCGACGATCCGGAGTGTAGGTACGCGATGTCAGATGTGTTAGATAGACCCTATCCGGATCTGGCAGACGAGATCGAGCAGATATGCTGCGAGACGACATCGTGGAAGGGGATTATCTGTCGGCTGTGGCCTAACGCGAAGTTCATCGAGGCGGTGGTGACTGGTTCGATGTCGCAGTATGTCCCAGCACTGAGATACTACAGCGATGAGAAAGTGCCGTTGATCTGTACGATGTACGCGTCTTCGGAGTGCTATCTGGGGGTGAATCTGAGGCCATTGTGCGATCATTCGGAGGTGTGTTTCACGCTGTTGCCAAATATGGGCTACTTTGAGTTTATAGCAATACCAACAGGGGAAAATGGGATGTTCTCGGTGGAAGAAGAGAAAGACGAGATCAAGCTAGTGGAGTTGGTGAATGTCAAACTTGGGTGTTACTATGAACTCGTCGTCACTACATTTTCAGGTCAGTTTCTTATTCACTAAATATGATAAATAAATGCTTTTAAAAAGAATTCAATTGATTGAAATATATAGATTTCTTCTTTATTTGGATGTATAAATGTTGCATGGGGATTGAAATTCATAATTAATTAAGTTAGAACGCAGGATGATAGTCGGGCGTCTGTGATATGTTGCAGGACTAAACCGTTACCGTATCGGCGATGTCCTCCAAGTGACGGGATTCGAGAAGAAAGCGCCATCGTTCCGATTCATCTGCCGTCGCAACGTGGTCCTGAGCATCGATAACGACAAGACCAGCGAAGAGGATCTCCACCGCAGCATAACCGTGGCCACCAAGAAGCTACTGGAGCCCCGCCACACATTTCTCCTCGAATACACCAGCTATGCGGACACCTCTTCCGTCCCCGGCCACTATGTCATCTACTGGGAGATCAACGGCACGCCCCACCCGGACGCCCAACTGCTGAAAGAGTGCTGCATTGCCGTGGAGGAGGGGCTGGACTACGTGTACCGGCGGTGCAGGACCAACGACAAGTCTGTGGGACCCTTGGAGATCAGGATAGTGAAGAAGGGCACCTTTGAGAAGCTCATGGACTTGTTCATCGCACAGGCCGGTGCGTCCATTAATCAGTACAAAACTCCCAGGTGTGTCAAATCCCAAGCTGCTTTGAATCTGCTTAATGCCAATGTTACTGCCTCTTATTTTAGCCCTAGGGATCCTGCCTGGACTGCCTGATTACATATCCCAGTTGCAACTTGCATGTCTTCATTGATTAATGAATGATATATATGAAATAATGATGCATTTCAAATACGTACATTAATAATCAAGAGGTTGCTGGGACCAATATTAAAACTGTGTTAACGAACATGTTAATTACAGTGGCTCTTAGCTGAATAGAAGAAAATTCAAGTGAAAGACGAACAAACATGTTCGATGCAAAGGCACTATTAGTGGATTTGGATAACTTGTATTCTCGAGATGGAACTGCATATAAATATATATTTAGGAAGTCTGAATATAATGTTTTTACCGAATTGAAGGGGCTTATAACTAGAAACAGTTTCTTGAACATTTTTGTTTATTAAAATGATATTTTGACAATTGATCATGCATGTCCTTTAGTATACAAGGATTCAAATGTGGCTCCAAGAACTCAAGATCGAACATTATAGTTATCATTGGATCTTCCACACGATATCCAGTTTCTCTTCGTTTTTCAATAAAACACCACATGATACATCTGAGGTCTCGCATTCTTGCAAGAACCTTATTCCCATTTCATGCTCCGGCTTTTGCTGCGAATGACACCCGAAGATCCATGGATACTTCATGTTCAAGACTTGTTTAGTAGAACAACGATTTATATATATAGATTGCAGCTAGCCTTCATATGATGTCGCAGCTTAGTGCAAATTTATAGTAGTATGATGAACAAAAAAGAAGAGAAATCAACGACTTAATTCCATGCTGAGTTAGTGGAGTGGTGAATATGGCGAGAGTATCTGGCCAAATTTAGAGCATAGGCATATAACATATTCGTAGCTATGGGAATGATCCCGTCTGGACGTCAGAAAATCACATCATGTAACTTAAGATTCAAATTTCAATATTTATCAAAGCTTTACATAGAATTATGAAGTTTGTTGTGGATCTACTGCTACGTACCAGAACCTGCACAAGCCAAAAACAGAGCAAACAAACACAAACAGTTTATAGGTTAGCACGTAAATGTTCCCACAGAGGGAGTATGAGACCATATCTAGCAAGATCGTGGTCAGGCTCAGTCACCAAGACTACGAAACCACTACAGAGAACTGAAACACGAAACCACTACACAGAACTGAAACCGCACTGAACCAGGGTAAAGGACTCGAGGTTTGGACATTATACGGGACAGCCCACTCATAGCGAGAAAGAACCCCAAACCCGAACAACCCCAAAAGCCAGAACCTCTCACACGATGCTCGAATCCCTCGTGGTCTCGCCGTTCCTTCTCACAAGAACCAGAGGTTCAAGATCGGAACAGATTGGAAGCCACCTCACCGGGATAACACCGAAGACACCTCACTGTGTTCACACAGAAAACACAGAACACCGGGCTAGCTACAACGAAGGAGAACAGCATGTCTGTGTTCACGGGGAACAACAGAACACAGGGTTGGTCTACGACGAGGCAGCACAACGAGGCGACAAAGATATTAGGGTTACGAAGAAGCGAGGCGGCGGAGGGATTAGGGTTACGCGGAGAGAGAGGGGCTCGTGTATACACTGTATCTACACAACACAATACACACGTATAAATCAAAGGCACGGTCGAGATTAACACGGAGGAATGAGCGGTATAGATTGTAAGTAAGAATGGGCTGGGCTTACAAAAGGGAACACGGGCTTGGGCCAACACAACTAACTACAAAGCTAAATTTCACTTATACAATTGAACTCACGCATATATATTGATAGCTATAAATATTGTCTCTCTCAATTAACCTTTATATACATCTAAATTCTTAATGAACGGTTTGTAATTTATTTAATATTTCCTTTCATGAATTGGAGTTTATCTTGTGTTGACAGATATATCAATCCATGTAGTGTTAAGATATTGTGACTTATCTTTGAGAGTTGCATATTGCATTGTGGGCACAGTGTTTGATGTAACCGAATTTCGTCCAGGCAATGAGTTACCGTCACGTGAGATTTGTCAGGTCGGGAGGTCGACTAAATTGAGCTCGGGGAGATCGGGTGGTGCTTCACTAATAATATCCTGCGAACACAAAAACTAGTCAAAGGGCGTCGGGAGGTATCCCGACAAAAGTCCTCCGATGCTTAAGTTAGAATAAGTGTTGGGGGACAAAGAGTACGTATAAAGTATAGGAAATAAAGTTACTGAATGAATAAAAATGAGGATCTACCTGGGTATTTATAGGTAAGCAAAGTGGTTGGACGTACTTGTCTGGGTAATTATGAATTGGAGTGGGCATGTACTTTCACCTACCATCTGCAGGTAGTGATGGTTTCTTCAGTATTTGTCAGCGCACTCATCATGGATTAATCAAGAGGGTCAAGTTGCTTATGTGGGGTCGTTACGAAGGTCCGACCAAAATCCATGTCACTCGTTATGTCGTTAGGTCGGGATGCTATATCTGCCATGCACCGAGATCCCGAGGTGTCATGTCTGGTCAGCAAGATGCTCTCCCGAACTGGCAGTGGTCCATTAGAGCCAAGATGGAGGCATATTAGTATCATCTTTAAGAGATGTTTTACCTCGGGTTCCGAGCTGAACATATAATGGTATCAGTGTTCTTCATGGATGCCTGTGATAAACCGTTTTTGGAGAACAAGTATCAAATCTTGCCGGAAATATTTGTCGTTATCCTAATGACAAACACCGCAGTATATATATATGAAAATTTCACGAAATAATATATTTGTTTTTTCCAAATTAATTAAACATTCGAAGACGACAAATCTCGACATCACAGAGCCTTCTTATCATTCATATTTCCATGCCGGTATACCATCCATAATAATTGAAATATGTCAAGAGGAGAATATTTTAATCTGCAATCTCTTGTATGCAGTGTGAATATTGAGCAAGAGGGTGACTTTGTTGTCATAGGGATACTTGCGAGTTGATTAGAACATAGCATCGTCATAATTCAATCTCCGACGTACCTAATCATAGAAAGATCCTCAATTTCTCAATAATAACACCCGATTTCCAAGTAAGCAAGTACCCATTCAAGAATTGCACCACACAGACTTTATTTCAACATAAAGTATATGCCAATGACTTTTACCATTTAACGTGACTAAAGCGAGGACTTTTACCAAACAAATTGAACAGTTTCCTTTTCCAAAAGGAAAACCACCCATTCTTTCATCATATGTTTTGTCAGGTGATTCACTTTCATTAACAAAACTCTACTTTTAAACACATGGGTAAAGATATGAAAAACTGAAAATTGTTTAGTTGACAAAAATTATCTTATCGAATTTCAAATTCCTATCCAATATATACTTTTGGAACAAAAATTACAAAATGTGTTGCTCATTGGCTTAGGTTTGTCCTTGTTCATATACTACCTAGATATATACGAATATTTTATTGATGGCATTGACAAAATCCTAATCAAAATGTAGGTCCAGGTTTAAGAACAAAGACTAGCAGCAATGTACATTAATTAATATAATAACAATTAATACATGCTATTAGATATGACAATTATTTCGCTTCGATCTTATTTATCTCTCTATTCTGCGATCACTTACACTTCATCAAACACCCTAATGATACATTAAATATTACCAACTCATGGCATAATCATGATGTGCATGCATGGCAAATAGATT
Organism: Dorcoceras hygrometricum; assembly: GCA_001598015.1. Taxonomy (NCBI): domain Eukaryota; kingdom Viridiplantae; phylum Streptophyta; class Magnoliopsida; order Lamiales; family Gesneriaceae; genus Dorcoceras; species Dorcoceras hygrometricum. The sequence goes on from KV006883.1 coordinate 118,961, forward strand.
GTGTCACATTATTATGCATCCAAATTCATCGTTGCCAGAGTCGTTGTAGCGATCATCGTGATCATAAACATCCACCACTGGATCCGACGGTGGAGGCGACACGTAGTAGCCGGGGTTCGGGTACAAGTAAGAATGCACCGGGAAATTAGGCACAGCATAATACGAAGTGCATGTAGTGACGCCAGGTGGTGCGGCACTGTAACTCATCCCATATTCTGGAGCAGCATAGTAATACTGTGGAAGTGGGAAGACTTTCTGACACGAAGGGCTCGGATTCATTCGATCAATGGGTGGTTCGGGAGTTCCGGCTGCCGGAGGGGATCCACCTCTTGCAGGTACGGCTGCCACGCCGCCACCGTTGTCAATTGCTCCTTGTGTTGATCCTTTGTTCGACCTTTTCCCTTTCTTTTTCTTCTTGCTGCCGCCGCGACCGGTTGGAACTGCCACTTCCGGTGGACTGCAGCACTTTTCGTCGACTGCAACTGGTGCACAATCATCAGCAGAAGTCCCATTATCCTCTTTTGCATGATCATTATCTTTGGTGTTAGTATTATCATCTTTCAGAGCTGCTTTTTTCTGATTCTTGCCACTTTCACCATCTTTACAATCTTCAGAATTCTTTTCCATCCTACTTTTCTTCGACTTCCCGAGTTTCTTCCCTTCTTTATTGTGGTTTCCAGGCCAAATCTCAGCATGTTTCCCTGACTTGAGAAGTTTCTTGATCAATGCTTCTGAATCCACAATCCCTGTTACTAAAACTCTTTGTTGTTTGGAGTCAATCTCGGTCTTATACACACCTGATGAAAAAAAGAAAATGATGGAAAACTTGATACAGCTTACTCTATACATAAGTTAAAAGTATTTGAAATGGTACACAAAGAAACACTCTAATGCATCACACACTAACCTTCAATATTTTGGAGGACTTTCTTTACTTTTTTCTTGCAGCCTTCGCAGTGGATAGACACTCTTAAATCCCATATCTGCATACAATTATCAAGTATATAGATACAAAAAGAGTACTAATAATAAATAGTCGCAAACAAGGCTAATAAATACAAAAATATAAACATTTTACATAAGCATTCTACGATTACTTTGTACTTGAGGTTTTCGGCCGCCGTCTCACCACCACCAGCACACTCTGTCGCCATTCTCCTGTTTGTGAAAAGAGGAGTAGATTAGAAGAAGAAGAAGAAGAGTAGAAGTCTCTCTGTCTTGTGTTCTGCTAGCTTCAATAGGGTATAGTAGTACATAAATATATATATACTCAAACCATCTCGTGGGAAGAAATAAACTAATAAAAAGACTGACTTGCCCTATCTATATAGGCTGTGGAAGCCACATCAGAAGCACAAGCAACAGTCCATGCTTTATAGAGATTACATGTCATATCTGCCAGATGTACCTAAATGTTTAGCTGTTCTATATTTTATTCTATTTTTTCCGGTTCTCGCACTTCTATTGAGTAAACTTTATTAATTACTTTTGTCACTTAAAATGACTTCCAGTCTGGGATAATATATCTGAACTTTTTTACTTTCGATAAAGAAAAAAGTATCAAATAAATTTTTGTGCATGGACTGCTTTTACTTTAATTTGACAATGATCGCAACACACAATAACACATTTTCCTTTCCCTGCAAGTTAGCAGATGTTAAAATTTTCATCAAAAATATGTAACGAAGTATTTGGATATTAGAATAAGAAAATCTTGCGTAAAGTATATAATTTTAATTTAATTAAAGGGCATCTTAAAGTTTGAGAAAGAGAAAGAGATCGGTTTCTTCTAAAACAGCTGAAGCAAAAGATTAGCATAAATTAATGGTTTACGAAGGTGTTTGTTCTTCCAATCCCCAATGCATTAGGACAGTAATTAATATGTTCCATTTTGAGTTTACTTTGAGATTTTATCATATTTTTATTATTTACCCTTTATTTTCAGAACTCTACAAAAAAAGGTCTATTTTTACCTTGAGTTGTAGTAATATTTTTTACTGTAAGATTTTTTTTTTCGTTCTTTGCTATATATTGTACTGAAAAGAGTTGGGTGAAATGCATACAATCGGATTAAATGCGTTTACAACTAATGAATATTTTGCAGTCTGCGGAGTAAATAATAGCTAACGTGATTATATATATATCAGTAATTTGATATGAGTCAGATTTCAATAAAATTCACTATATTTGTTTTGTATCATGCATTACACTAATATAATGCTAACACGTTGACACATCCAATATTATGCGCGCAAATTTACGAAAAAAATTACTAGAATTGCAAATAACACAAATCTTTCGTAAAAATGAAAGAAACACATTGATAATAATAGTCTTCTCATAGCGAAGAAGGCGTAGTTCCAAATTATGTAGTATGTGCAAAAAGTGACAACATATTTGGGAGATTATGTATGGATACGATGTCAATTTTTATTTTATTTTTTCAAGAACGAGTATCAAAATCTTAAATCAACACGTTCCCAAAGACGAGCCTGTTCATCAAGAGACAAAATTGCTTAAAATGTTGATGCATGTAGCACCAAATCTTCCAAATGGAGAAACAATAAGATAAAGTATTCCAACAGGGCAGGGCAAAAACCCACCTTTTATTCAGAAATGCAACAGCACAAGCACAAGCACAACATACACACTGAAACATTAGAAAACAAGGGGAAGAAACATAAAAAACAGTGAGCTAGCTTGTTGCCGCACCGAAGACACATGATCATCAATGCTTCATTGTTTCTACAACCTTCTTCCACGCAGGCCGGGCCAAGATATCCTCACACCAAGCACTCACGTGCGGCCTTGCCTGGAATAGCGCCTTGAACTTGGTGTGGAACAAGCTGTTGATAATTGGGAGATGATGCAGATCGGCCAAGCTATAAGCATCTCCTCCAATGTATTTTGATGCAGACAAGCGTGACTCGTAGATATCGAGGACAGAGGCTAGCTTTCCTTCTTGAGCTGCCACAGTGCTCTCGTCGACAGGCATGCCTAGCTTGGGTTTCACCACGAGTTCAAATGATATTTTGGATGCCGCGGCATCGAATGACTGGGATTCGACTTCTCGCCATACTGTGACTATAGCCTGTTTCTTGGGATCATTGGGCACAAGTGGAGTTCCCTTATCAGCATACTTTTGCGCTATGTATTGAGTCACTGCCCTTGATTCTAATGTCCAGAAAGATAAAGGATCACAACAAAAACTAAGAATGGATTATGACCCGAAGCCCTTACATCTAAATATGAAAACTAACTTCAGTTTTTCCGGAGATGGCAAAGTTCATCTTGTTTCTAATTGGATTTTTAAGAAAAGTTATGGTTACCGGCATACTGCAATTACCTGTCTATGTTTTGCACTTTTAAAATCTTTTTTTCTAAAACAAAAGTTACAGACAAAAAATTGTTATTCTCTCCTTTTTTGCTAAAACAGGGATATGAGATGCTTTTCATGACAAAATCCAAGACTGAAAAAGAAAACAATAAATTCGATCGAAACGAGGAAGCTTTATGGTAGAATAGAAGGGGAACATACCAAAGAGTGTCAGATCTCCATCTTGAAGGACTGGCACAACCCCAAATGGCTGAATCAAGAAGAACCACAAAAAAATCGTCAAAAAACAAGGAACCCACAAATAAAAAGGATATGAAACAGAAGGTTTAGAGTGTTTCATCTCCCTATACATTGAGTGAGATGAAAGGCTCCTTCTTGTGCTGGCCTGAAGATAAATCGACATATTCAAATTCGTAATGGAGTTCTTTCTCTTCCAGGGCGACTCGGACTCTTTGTGCGGCTGGTGAAAGGGGGTCTCCGTAGAGCTTGATCGCCATTGAGATGATCGTAGCTTCTTTTCGGGTAAGCTTGGAGAGAAATATCTCACGATTTGGCCTGGTTTTATTTCCGAGGTGGTGGTGATATGAGCTGATTTTTTTAGCCAGGGCCCCCTGCCCCGCGTGTGTGGCACGTTGATTCTGTTTACACCATTGATTTCAGAAGCCGATGCACCGTGGGATAATGACCGATCCGGGTTGAAATATATATGTCAGTTTCGGTTTCAAGTAGAGATATTTTAAAACTAGCGGGTGATTAAATTCTCTTTATTTTCGGATCCGTGTTTTTTCACTTATCCTATAATAATAGGCCTAGCTAGCCAAGGCCCAAGGGTGGCGCTTTTATGTTTTCCCCAGCTTTCAGCCTATATTTAATACATCTATTAATGTAAATTAAAGTTCTATCGCCTACTAATTTCAGAATTCCAATTGCCACACTAAGTTCCAGTATTTCCAGTTTCGATTGTCCTAGAGAAATTTTTTAGTAACCGGGACGTCCCGGACGTAAATTGTGTGGCCATATTTTAGATATTTCTATAATTATAAAATAGTTTTTCTCGAATTTCCAAAGGAAATAAATTCATAAATCACTCTTAGTTGTGTTTCCAAATTATTACTAAAACCGTGATTGTACAATTTTCGTAAAGAAAGGTAATCTTTGAGTCCAACAAAATTTGTTATCTGTTGAATTATATTTCTAAGAAAACAAAAAATCTCACAATAAATATTAAATAGGGATTGGTTGAAAACAATCAATACATGATTCATTATTGTAAAATTGTTTTTGTCAACTATTTCCGAAAATATCACAGCGGACGTTGAACAATATTTTTGGTATTTTAAAATTTCCACACTATCCGGTCCAAATATCCTTCCAGCAACTCCGCGCCAAGATTTGAATATGTAGTAAAATATATTTTAAGTCGTACACTCTATTTCCCAGTAAACCCCACCATCTTCTGAGTTCTGGGAACTGTAACAGAGCCAGAGGAAAAATGTTGGGGGATTTCGATTGATGAAGATTAAAACCCTCAGAAGGGGAAATAACAATCGCGATTTCAAGAGACAGAGAAAGCACTGTGCCGTGATAGCCAAAGGGTCACTGGAGGAACATCTGACGGTGCCTATGGAGCGATTTCCACTCACTTTACCTGTTGAGTCTGGCAATTCTTCACGATTCCAGAAGCTTCTAGATGCGGAATCAAATCCATCAGCTGAGGCTCTGTGGATCGATCTCGAAGAGGACATTGCGTGCGCGGATGATAAAGGAATGATCCTCAGTCAAGATTTCTTCTGGTAACTGATTGTACGCTTGTGTTCGAACGCATATTTAGCTGTATCTGCTAGGTCTGGTTCCTCACCTTCAGCTAGTTGTAAATTGCAAGCTCTGTAATGAGTATGCAAAATTTGAGAAACCGCGATCTTTGAACGGAGATGACAGCTTTTTCCTATGTTAGAATCAATCATGTGAGTATCCCTGACGATTTGTTTTCCCTTTCACTTGCAGCACACCAGACTATATCACTCCCGAAATGCCTGCTATGCCAACCAATTTAGACTGGAATAAGGTTATTACAAAGATTGTTAGTATAAGCTGTTTCAGTTAATCTTGTGTTTTCATGCTTAGTTATTTTAAATTTGTAACGCAGGATAACATCCCATGTCCTAGGTCACCGGAGAAAATTAAAACCGGGAAAGGCAAAAGGCTGAAACTAGGTATGAGAGCGGCATATCCTGCATTATGATCCATAATTATGGTTTCCTGGAAGTTATAGCTCTCGTAGAGGTCCTTAAGTCCTGTACACGACTCATGTTAATGACACTGTCTGATTTGCTTTAGAAAGAAAATAAACTCACAACTCATATATCTTCAAGTTTGTTAATTATTCTATGTCTTTTTACCATTGAGCCAACTTTATGTGTTTGCTTCTGCTGCATTTTAACTCTAGAAAGAATTACTACATAATTGGGATGTTAGCTTTGTCATTGAATATGGACAATATCCTGGTGAATAGAGGCTCTGTCATTGAATGTGGACAATATTCTGGTGACTAGAGCAAGCGACTAGCAGTCCATTTTTTACACTGGAAAACGGAGAACCATACATAAAGAAATATTTTGCGGTTGAAAACAAGATAGATATGTAGTACTGGTTTCGGAAAAGTACTTGGTGCTTGGTAAATGGGCTTCTTGTATTCAACAAATCCGACGGCTATAATTCTGTTGTCTATTAACTTCTCACATCGTTCTTGGATCATTGCCTAACTACATAGTAGTTTCTGGGTTCTTAAACTTAAAAATTGTTGTGTGTAAGATTAGGTCTTTACCTTGCACAATTATTTGTCACATATATACCTTGCAATTGTATACCAAACAAAAAACCATCATCTGGTAAATGTATTTCACTCGGATGCTAACATCTTTTCTACACTTTCCAATTCGCTCGCATTTCAGTAAAATTTCTTCTCCACTTCTCAGATTCTACTGATGTTTATCCAGATGTTAAACCCATGTCATCCCCGGTATCAACAGTTGCTATCCATCAAGAATGGGAAGATTTTACTGACCATAGTGAAGAAACAGATGAGATGATTACAGAGCCACCTGTTACATTGCAAAAGAGTCACGGCTTTATTTCGAAGTCTGCTGTAGCATTAAGGTGCAGGGTCATGCCTCCTCCTTGTCTGAGGAACCCATACCTCAAAGATGGATCCGAATCAGTTGAGTCCGATCCCTTTGCCAATCAAAGAACAAAATGTGCAGGTTTGCTTTACTCAGCATAATGCTTTCGTTCAATTCTTTTTGAAATGATTGTTTGATTCTAATTTCTAAGTATTGGTTATGTCAGTCCTTTCAACTCATCTTTCGATCTTCATTTTATTTCCCTCATTTTTTATATCCTCATTACTACATCCTTTTGGTGCCTGCAGGTTTTTACCCTGCTGGAATTGGCAGTGATGGACTTTCCCGTTACAGGACAGATTTCCATGAAATTGAGGTATCTTGGAAAATCAAGCAGCTTTGTCATACTTTGATTGTGCAGGATTTAATGTCTGATTTTTGTCTCGTTTCCAGAAAATTGGCAACGGAAATTTTAACAATGTTTTCAAAGTCTTGAAGAGAATTGACGGCTGCTTGTATGCAGTGAAACAGAGCATGAGGCAGTTGCATCAGGACGCGGAAAGGTAGTTCATTGTTTCCCAGTTGCTTGTAGCTGTACTTTTCTTCTGTTGCTGCTTATGAATTCATTCTACCAGGCGCAAGGCTTTAATGGAGGTTCAATCTTTGGCTGCCTTAGGTTTGTTGCATACCCATGTTGTTTTGTTATTTTGTCACTTCAAGGTTGCAATTCTCAAGACTGAGTCCTATTTTTCTGTCTATTTCCCCAGGTTTCCATGAAAACATAGTAGGATACTATTCTTCTTGGTTTGAAAATGAGCAACTTTATATCCAATTGGAGTTATGTGAACACAACCTTTCAATGGTTAAGCCAGCTAATTTATTCACTGAGGGTGAAGTGTTAGAAGCAATGCATCAGGTGAAAGATTTTGACATCCAAACTATATGGAGACATTAATTAATTGCATAATATCTTAGTCTTATTATATATTGGTCTTAAATTTATAGCATTTGTCAGTTGTACCTTGAATTGGCTGATATTTGAGGAGGTTGAAATAAAGTAAATGTTGGTTGTGAATTATATATGGACTGGTGATGAGGAAGGAATATGTAATTATGTTGGTCATTTGCTTGGTGTATGTTGATCTTGAGATGATTGGTGGCTGACTCAGAGGACATGCTTAGAATTCCTAAATGATGGTTTGTTGCTTAAATTATTTGCATAGAGTTTCTATAAGAAATACTGTAAAGAAGTCATGGTCATCACCTGTTTCACTTGTCCCAAGTTAACCTACGTCCTATTCATTTAAGTTGCAATATTAGTTGTTACATCTGTTCTCGGGATACATCTAAATGAACTAAGAAATTTATTCAGGTTGCCAAGGCATTGATGCACATACATGAGAGAGGAATCGCCCATTTAGATGTGAAGCCAGATAACATATATGTAAAAAATGGAGTTTGTAAACTTGGTGATTTTGGCTGTGCTACTCTGCTAGATAGAAGCCTACCAGTTGAAGAAGGTGATGCACGGTATATGCCCCAAGAAATCCTGAATGAGAATTACGATCATCTGGACAAAGTTGATATATTTTCATTAGGAGTTTCATTCTATGAGCTCGTAAGAGGTTCAGCATTGCCTGAATCTGGGCCTCATTTTCAAAATCTCAGGGAAGGAAAATTGCCTCTTCTTCCTGGGCATTCCATGCAGTTTCAGAATTTACTCAAGGTGCTTTAACTTCCTGCATGATGACGATATACATGCTTGAACTGATGTTATTATTGTGTCTTTGCTTTTTCTTTTCATCTTTTTTTTTACCATTTTATCATATTGAAAAGCTCCTGCAAAATATATGAAACACTGGAAGAAATTTTCTTGTGGGGTGCTATAAATGTTTTGAATCTGCTTCGTGTTTATTGTGTCGGCTTACACTTTCTACAATTTCAGACTTAGTAGAACGCTTGGTCCTAGGCACGAGCAAATTAGTTATGTTGGAGGTTTATTTTGCCCGTCCGTGCTAATAAATCACTAATATTTTGTATTATTCCTGATATGCTCAGGTCATGATGGACCCTGATCCAACAAGACGACCTTCTTCCAAAGATCTAGTTGCGAATTCAATTTTTGTCAGGCACCTACGGAACGGCAAATGCAAGTGACCCAAGATGTTCCATATCTAGCTAAAAGCTGCAGTTTCAGTTGTTTTAGTTGGGTGCTCTTGCAACACTGTTTTCTCCATTGTGATGCCCAATGGTTGCAAGTATCTCTCCCTGGTGCTATTTTTGTATGCTCTAGACTCGATGAGGCGAAACTGTTGTATAATTGTAATATGTTAACTCAATCGAGGAATAAGCATCATTTTGTCTCAACACATTTTGGTAAGTATGTTAATTGTTCTGTCCTGCGTCTCTCTCAATCTATGATTGTGATTGTGTCTTTCTATAAACCTATATATGTGACTTTGCATTCTTGTGATATGTTAATATACGAAACCATTATACTGATAACATGTATTTATCACGAGTGGAAACAAAAGCAAGAGTAATTATAAACCTAAACTGTACATAGTTGCAAATCCCAAACAGTTGCATATAAAATTAGCGAGCCAGAGAATCACACAACAGGAGAGTGCAATTTAACATGCATCAAGTTTCAACCAAAAAGTATAGAGTAATAGCTAGTATGACCCAAACTATTTACTTAATCATTACCATGATTTTCTCAATATTTTGACAACCCATATTTCTATATTCTCTTTTCTCCATTGAATTCAAGCCAAGATTAACTAGAACTGGAGCATCTTTAACCTTGTTATGATTAACCCTTTCTTCTTCCGCCTCCCTGTGCTTACGCAAATATCTTTTTAAAGCCTCTGCATATTCATCAAACCCTAAAGTCACCAAAGCCCAACAGATATCATCCCCATTAACGATCTTTCTCTTCTCTTTGAAACATTTCGCCGAGGCTTCTCCCGTTACAAAACTGATGAATTCCGTTACACATTCTTGCATTGTTTCTTCCCGGATCGCGATCTTTCGCTTCCTACTACCTACTCGAACTTGACCAACTCCCCAGAATACGATCCTTCATATGATTTGTAAAATTTTACCGAAGGTTTAAAAATGATAGATACCAGGTTAACAAGAATGCGAATAGCATCCATTATCTTCATATTTGTGGTATGATAATGAGAAAAGGTAGATGTTGAAGTCCCAGAATTGATGAGTGAATTCTCTTAGTAGGAATCTCGGGTACAAAAAATATGATTCTGTCTCAGTGTAATTAACTATTATCCACACATACACACACACACACTGTGTTTCAATAAAGAGGCCCACTCATTGTTTTTATCCATTAATGACTGTAATTAGTTAATTAATAATATCTAAGTGGGTCAACTTTGGAGCTACATCAAATTTTGGGCTTAATGACTCCGTTATATTTGTTTTCCAGGAAGTATAATGTTTAGTGATGAAGTGACTGGGCCTAATCCAACTTGTTACTGGGCTTTCATCAACCAATGTATTGAGCTTCTCATCAATTTAAATTCTTCAAAAATAGTGGTCACTATGAACGTGGATAGCTAGTTCAAATTGTTATAAGGTATTAACGTAAGTTGGTCGACTTATGTTTTGGTTATCTAACTATTTGAAAACAGTTCTTAATCAAATTACTCGTTTCTGTATTCTTTTGACAAAACAATTATAACAAGTTCTGTTCTCTATATACTTATTCCGGCTATTATCACTGCTATTCCCCATATGGTTCCTATATCTAGTCTTAGACCTACCACGAACTTGCATTGCTTCACCCCCATTAGGTTTAGTTCCTTTGTAGGTCTTAAGATCTAGTTCTTTACTTTTCAGACCACTTATTACTGTGTCTAAAGTAATTACATCTCTACCATATTTTATAGCTGACCTTACATCAGCATAATCATCAGGAATAGCATTTAACAAGACAATAGGAGTGTAATCATCTATATTTTTATCACCTGTCAATTTTATGTCTTGAATTAGTTTAGTAAACACATCCAGATTCTCATCAAGGTCCTTATTTAAATCTAATTTAAATCTGAAAAAATTTTCAAACAGAAACATTTTTGAAGGCAGTGAAGTTTCAGTATAAAGTTCCTGCAGTATTTCCCATAAGAGTTTGGCAGAATCAAGTTTACCACACTTTCTAAGAACGGCATCAGACAGGTTTAAAATAATAGAGGAATAAGCATAGTCATCATCTTCTTTTTTCTTTAAAGCACTAACATCATCAGGATATGAATCAGGGTCAATAGCTTTAAAAACCTTTTGTTGTATTAAAATGCCTTTCATTTTTTGTTGCCATATCGCAAAATCCGATTTACCGTTAAATGGTGCTAAGCTATAAGTAGTCACAGTAGCCATCTTAACACAGAAAATACAGAAGACACTTACGCAGACCAAGCAGCAGATTCACAAAGAACAACAGGTAAATCCAAAAAAAAAACCAGTGAACTAATGACAAACACACAACAGGCGGATATGAAACACACAAGGCTAAACAACACAGCAGAAGACAACAATTAACGATTTAGACCAGCAGGTAATACTACAGAGCTAAGTTTAACAACAGTGAGCAGGCAGTAACACAACAAGCATGCACAAGGACAGAAAATGCTTACAACCCAGAGGCCAACGCTCTGGGGATTTTGCACCCTAGCACAGGTATTCAGCCACCCTACGAACTGGACACCTCAGCACCGGCGGACTTTCGAACCAGTGGTTCTGATACCACTGTTGAGAACCACTGTTGGGAATCCGCTGCTACACCAAAACCTATGGTACCTGCAAAATACACAGCAGCAGAAAAACAGTGGACACTCTCTAATATCCAGTTAGTACGCTGTCAACAATGCAAGCGCAAAATATGCTCAAGAACCATATCTGTATATTTCCAGTGTTTGGCTCAGTCACCATAAAAGACCCTTAGGATGACACAAGCTACACTCAACTCTCGGAGCAGGACACAAGGTCAATAGGGGTGGCACACACAATACACAACACAGCCAACACCAAGGCAGCGGCTTATCACAGAGATAGCCAGTAACCTCCCAAGCTCAGCCCAACAGTCACCCTATCTGCCAGCAGCTCACACGGCCACACAAGAGCACTAGCAACCACGGGCAGCACCACACAGGTCACAAAGACCAGTAGCTATCAACGAGCAGCAGCGCTAGCCAGGCAGCCCTCAACACAGTACACACCGGCAGCCCTCACCAACCCAGTCCAGAACCCACCCGACACAGCGGCTACACACTAGAGGCAGCCCGCAAGTCTTAGCGCACAATCCAGATGCCACCCAAGGCACGACAACCCACAGCGGCAGCCTGGTGACTACTGGAACAACCCACACGCCCACTGTTACCACACCCCTCACCAACAGCCCTTCACTCTCACAGAGTTCACCGGCGGAGCTCACGAAGAAGAGGCAAATAATGGAGGCGGCGCAAACAAGACTAAAAGCTTGGGGTTACTTTTGTGAAGGGGACAAAGGGCAATGGGTTTCTGCTTGGAGTAAAGGGGCTGAAAAATCTGCCGATATATGTATACACACATGGAACCTAGAAACGGGTCCAGATTCGTAAAAAGTAAGCAAATTGAACCTATTTTATAGTCGCATCAACTAGGAACTAGCATCGAGACCAGGCATTAAAGTAAATTAAAGTAAGGATACATATGGAAAGTTTAACGCAATAAATAATTGATTAACAACAAAACCCTTATTTGATTAAACAATATAGTCATGCAATGACATAGTGTTTCTTTAATTATGTTCTCCGTCGGAGCTGGGGATCTTTGTGCTATATGCGATATTAGATGGCATGACAAGATCAAGTCATGTATAGGCTTGCAACAACTTTAAAGCTCTATGCTTCCTACTCCTACTCGAACTCGAATATCTTTCCGGATCGCGATCTTTGGCTTCCTACTACCTACTCGAACTTGACCATCTCCCCAGAGTACGATCCTTCATATGATTTGTGATATTTTTATCTAAGGTTTAAAAATGATAGATACCAGGTTAACAAGAACCCATTATCTTCATATTTGTGGTATGATAATGAGAAAAGGTAGATGTTGAAGTCCCAGAATTGATGAGTGAATTCTCTTAGTAGCTAGGAATCTCGGGTACAGAAAATATGATTCTGTCTCAATGTAATTAACTATTATCCACACATACACACACATTGTTTTTATCCATTGATGACTGTAATTAGTTAATTAATAATATCTAAGTGGGTCAACTAACTACTTCAAATTGGGCTTAATGGCTCCGTTATATTTGTTTTCCAGGAAGTATAATGTTTAGTGATAAGTGACTGGGCCTAATCCAACTTGTTATTGGGCTTTCATCAACCAATGTATTGAGCTTCTCATCAATTTAAATTCTTCAAAAATAGTGGTCACTATAAACGTGGATAGCTAGTTCAAATTGTTATAAGGTATTAATGTAAGTTGGTCGACTTATGTTTTGGTTATCTAACTATTTGAAAACACTTCTTAATCAAATTACTCTTTTCTGTATTCTTTTGACAAATGTTAATATGACAATAAATATAATATCTTCTTAAAAATCATTGTTGAAGTGCAATGAATATCCCGAAAAAATAGTCGAAAGCATGACATTTAATTGCTCCAAGTTTAAAATATTTGAGTTGCATGTCTAACAATATTTAATGTCCTTTCAGTCTATTCAAGAGAAAAAGATGAAAAGTGCAAAGAGTCCATATTACCATAAATATTAGGATCGAATTTTCTATTGCATAATCAAAATCTATTTTCATCAGATAATAAACCAATTTTGATATTTTTTCTTAATTTGCATATAAAACAAAATGAGGAAAAAGATAAATGATCTAAATTAACATCTTAATTTAATTCTCAGTATTACGCTACTTAAATCCTGAATGAAACCTCTTCAATTGTGTCTCTTTCAAGGTGGGGTCAAAGTGTCTCCATCAAATTGAATCCAAACAATTCATTACCAAACAAATGAACAATCAAATAAAAAAAAAAATTAAATAATAACAAATAATTCGAAGAATAACCGTTGGTATCAAATTGACTAAGCAATTGCTAGATGCAATACTGCCGAACAATGTTACCATCGATGTCCCTTTCACCTTTAAAGTTTTAAATCTTTTCGTGAAAATAGAACGTCAATTTTCACTTCTAAATTATAAAATTCATCCATGAAAGGAATAGAGAGCAAAATCTTGGAATTATTTCGTTTGTTCTCATCCAAATAATGCCTAACTTTAAGGTTAATCTTTATTTTTTGCTTGAAAAATAAGGTATCTTAGTTTATGTCAATTAGCTAGTTGTTCTATTGTTGGCATAGCTATTATGAACTAATCAGAAGTATTAAATTTCAACTTTTGTTTGAATCATTAGTGTCATCTCTTGCATGTACTGCTGATGGGATCATTAATTGTATCGACATTCATCGGTGAATCCCATGTAAGGGATTTGTTTTGTAACTAAAAGTTCTTATTTTTGTAGTGTTATGGGATATGTCGATTTGACTTCTTTGTTAGAATTTGGTGCACTTGATCACATTCCCATTCATGTCTTCTTCTTGTTTCATTAATCTTTTACAGTTGATTAATAACTCAGAATTGCCTCCAAATAAAAAGCATGGCGGAGTGCCGATTTCAATTGTATGAGATACTATAATATAATATTTACACCTCATTTTTAATATTATTTTTGTTATCCCCGATGATGAATAAAATAATATTTTAATAAAACAAAGGGAATATACACAGTAATTTGATTGTGTTTTTTATTTTGTATCCTCATGTTTATTCAAATTTAGTGTTATTTCCAATTCTTTTCAATTTTTTTAAAAATTGTTGATAATTTTAAGAAGAACTTGATTATGTAGAAAAACAAAAATCACAGAGAAACAAGAGTACATTACTAATATTATAATTTCACACAAATAAATCTAATGCATATGCTACGACAGATCGTTATGTTATACTCGTCTGTTATCTCTATTAATTACTTTTAATTTGAGGACCTTTATTAATTAATCTTGTTTAATCTCATTTTTTTCGAAGAGATTTTACACACGCACACGTTATTAACTTGTATTTTCCCACTAAGGAACTTTAAAACTAATAAATTTCATCGGCTTGTGTATTGATAGTTTGTTTTATATTTTTGTAATCCATAGTACTTTGGAAATTCCATTGTTTGTCCTTTTACTTGGTACTATCCAAATATATAGATGGAGAAAATTGTTTATATATATACTGAGTTTTTATATTATAATTTTTTCTTAACTATCAACCAAAAAGTACACAAAATAGTCTATATAGGAAATCCTTAAACTTCATGTTTTTTTCTTATAGTCCTTTATTGAAAGAAACAAATTCCAACGGATTTGGTTTATTCTCTTTCACCTCAAATCAAATAAGAGAAATAATATATAGTTCACCTGCAATAAAATACTGTACCTCTGTACATAGTAAAACATTTTATTTTCCTAGGGTTTTTGCATCTTTTTATGACATTGGGTCAATTGAATCCAATGATCACCAGTTTTCTATTTTCTCTATTTATTTTCTACTCACACTTTTCATATCATTCAATATTCTTTAAACATGCCCGTTTGGTTTAAAAGTTTTAAGTGAAGACTTCATTAAGTTTCTTTTTATTAGCACTGTCTAAGATAAAATTTTATCAAGAAACCATTCCCTTTATAATTTAAAATAATTTTTTTAAAACCTTAAAATATCCTTCAAGAAAGGATGTTTTTTCATCTCTTTGTGATTTATTGACAGTTTTAGTGTAAACAAAATTGAGGCATATTCAAAATTTACACTAGTCATCGAGAGCAAATATCATCATCACTATTTACTCGTTTTATTTTGGATTCTGATTTTTGTAAGTAGTCAAGATTTCTTTCTTTTTTTTTTAATATTCTTTCGAAATACTTATATGACACCAAATATTTAACTTCAAATCAGATAACGCTGACGAAACACAAAATATTACTTATAATGTTAGATGTTAGTATATGTCCAATTGTATGAAAATTCTGAAGAAAAAAAGACTCACAAATATAAATCAAAATTGCCAAATTTCAGAGCCTAAAAAATACTCATTTTTATAACGATTTTGGTAATTTCCTGCATCATAGGGGAGACCCAGGGTCTTAAAACGAGATCCTTGCGCAGATTTTTCCAAAAAAATTAAACTAAATACTGTGGTAAATGCACTTTGTTTTATATAATTATAAAAGAAATAAACAAGGGGCATTTCTCCATCAGCTGTCTCTTGTAACTACTATATATATAACATATAAGCCAAAGTAGACCATATTCATATTCATGTATGTTGTCGACACCCTAAGCCAATAAAAGAGCTAGCAAAAGACTCTCCCCTCTTCTCCCACAAATAGAGGAGATTTCGCTTCCCTTTTGTCCTCCTCCACTTCAACCAAATTTCTCGTTTTACGCTCTCCCATCCCAAAAAAACAAATCCCTTTTTGGATTACACTTGCACCAACATCAAGAAACCACGATATTCAGAGAAAGTCCAATCTTGGGCCCAAAAAAAACCACTAAAAGAAACTATATTATAAAACTAATAATTATACTTTTTCACACGAATCTAGATGTCGAATATCACAGGTGATGAAGGGAGTTTCTCCTCGGGAGAAGTTCAGCAGAGCCAAGAAGAGAAGCTGCTGCAACAGAACCAGTCCTTCGCACCTGCAACCACGAACAGCAGCAATGGCTCCACCTCAACTGCTAAGAAGAAACGAAATCTACCGGGAACTCCAGGCAAGTCACATATATTAAAGTATGGTGTATTTGCATTAACAGCTGAGGGAGATGGAGTATGGATCATCAAATTAATTTAAAGATAAAGTAACATCATGGATGTTACTAAATTTGCTGTTCAAGTATGATGACAGCTCCAAGAAAAAAAAGGATTTAATATACTTTTAGTGTTGCCTTAAGTCGTACCTAAGCAAGATAGATATGATTATTTAAGAAGGGTCCAATAATTGCATTTCTTTGTTTGTGAAATATACAATAATTGCCTTGGAGACACCAACAGTTAACTGCCATCTCCTCACCCTGTGGTGATTGCACATATACATATGCATGGTTTGAGTTTTTACTTCTTCCCCTGCAAATATCTCGTATGGAATACACGAGTATTTAGTATTAACTAATTACTTGGACCTCAGGGTTGGTCAAAATTGTTTTGTTTCATGAATTCAATTGTCTGAATATAGGTCACATTTCCTTTATTGTTTGTAAAAAGTATATAAAAATTATATTTGTACTATTTTCCTACTTTTTTACTATAGTTTACTATTAACATAGTTTTGAAAATATGCAAACAAATAGGCCCATATAATATAAACAAGTGGGAGGGAATAAAATTTTGATATACCTTGACACAAACAATAGGTGAACAGGAATGCCCATCACGGGAATTCAATATATAAATTTTAGATATTCCTAGAACCCAGTCTTATATAAATATGGGATAATTAATATTGTATAATTTCGGATGCTACACTTTGAATTTTCTTCCCTCAGTTTTAGAAGTTTGAAAATTACTAAAATGAACCTTCTTAATTTTCTTTTTATTGCTAATCAGATCCCACAGCTGAAGTTGTCGCTTTATCACCAACAACCCTTATGGCAACAAACAGATTCGTGTGTGAAATCTGTAACAAAGGGTTCCAAAGGGATCAAAACCTGCAACTACACAGAAGAGGTCACAATCTTCCATGGAAGCTCAAGCAGAGAACCACGACGGAAGCGCGAAAACGCGTTTATATCTGCCCCGAACCCTCCTGCGTGCACAATAATCCGGCTCGAGCCTTAGGCGATCTCACCGGGATCAAGAAACACTACAGCAGGAAGCATGGGGAAAAGAAGTGGAAATGTGACAAATGTTCCAAGAAATATGCTGTTCAGTCTGATTGGAAGGCTCATCAAAAGACTTGTGGCACTAGGGAATATAAGTGTGACTGTGGAACCATTTTCTCAAGGTAAACCTTGCTTTTAATCACTAGGGTGACGTTGAGTTCATCCTGTTGGTATTGGAAAGTGCTTATCAGAACTTTAAAGCGTTTTAAAATCTACATAGATCAATTCAGTTATGCTTTTTCCTGAAATTTTTAGGCCGCTATATGATCTGTTGAATGTTTATCTTTTGACCAAAATGAGCTAAGGATTCATTTGAAACAGCACTCGAAATGAAACCAATTTGGGTCAATTAAAATTTCATATATTCTAATGAATGTTTTATGATTTGCTTCATTCAGGAGAGACAGCTTCATAACCCACCGGGCATTTTGTGACGCATTGGCCGAAGAAAACAGCAAAGTAATGAGTCATGGGCTGATGAGCCCGAATTTGCAAGGCCAAATGCCTGAGTTATTGTCCACTATGCCCATAAACGCCAACTCAAACACATCTATGGAATTCAACAATCCTTTAAAATCACTCCAACAAGAGCTTGTCCCCATCCCTTTCAAGCCGATGAACATAGGTGCTGCCGGCGCCATGTTCTCGAGCAGCTCGGGTAATCTCTTCGGCAACCCTAGAAGCATGCCTTCGACTTCATCCGGCCTTCAGCTCAGCTCGAACTCTACCCCATCGGGCTACAACTATCACCAGGATAACAAGAATATCGGCCAAGTTTCTGGATCAGCCCCCAATATGTCGGCCACGGCCCTGCTGCAGAAAGCAGCCCAGATGGGCGCCACGGCAAGTAATACTATCAACTCCCCTATGATGCAGAAGAGCTTCGTCAGCAGCATGGCCGGCCCCGACCATATATCCAGCGCTAGACCCATTAACAAAATCCATTACGACAACTTTCAACCTCAAAACGAACAGCAATCTTCACCATTTATCAATGGTGGATTCCCCACTCAGCTCTTTGACAATGGCGGAGGCGGAGCTGGTGGCTCCGTCATGAATGATATGGTGATGTACGGTGGAATGCTTATAGGGACCGATCAAAACCCAGTGGCGGCCGCCGGATTCCTGAAAAATTATGCGGAAATACAAGAGGATAGCGATCAAAGCTCTGCGGTGATTCAACAGGGAAGACATAATAACAATAACAATAATAATGTTATGGCGAGAAATCACACAAGATTAATGGGAGGGGGAAACGACATGACGACCGTTGATTTCCTGGGGTTAGGGGGATCAAGGGCACAGAATAATCTGCATGACCAGAGAATGGAAGTGGAGGCCATGAATCAGCAGAGAATTCAAGCTATGCATAACCATTTCCATCAACAGATCTCACATGCAGATTCTGATGTTGAAAAAGCCATTGTACAACACATTCTGATCGATGACTGGGTCTTTTTTTTCGTTAACATTATATTGGGTGAAGGGAGAGACCTGGTTTCCAAAAATTACTAAAAAATCCCAGCTATTGATTTCTATGCTCGTAAAATTTAGAAATAATAAGGTTTTAATTGAACACTTTTTCCTTTATCCTTTTTAATATATTATCAGACTTGGTATGTTTTAGATGGACAACGTTTATCTGTAATACTTAATATTTAATTTGAAACAATAAACTACATTATACTACATTTGCTAGGATATCTTTAGAGATATAAAGCTAACTCACTTTTATCTAAATTCAATTGCAGGATTTATTCTAAACTTTCATTCATTTATGAAAAAATTGATGTACATGCATGCATAGTTTGTTAATAAAGGTACGTAGTTCTGTCTTGTTCGTTGTTCAGAAAAATCCTACCCCTACCGGAACCGACCAGAACTCCAAAGTTCGAGCAGTTCATATTCTATCCGAGCAGATCTCAAAACTCGAGCAGGTCATACATCGTCCGAACAGACCTCATGACTTCAGAGCTCGAGCAGGTTATACCCTGTCCGCCAGACCTCGGAACACCCGAGCACGATTTAATATCATCGAGCCAACTCATCTTGTCAAGCGTCTCAGCAAATTACGCTTCTAAAAGTGGACACAGCAAATTGGTCTTATCTCGAGGAGTCGTGACGACAATCGTGCCTTGAGAAGTGGTCAACTCAGGCATGGCAACGGGCGAAAACCCCACCCAAGCGCATCACCCATCGGATAAATCGCTCACATTTACCGTCGAACCCATGTATAAAAGTCCAGGTACGTGCCATTTTACACCCACCCACAACGAGACAAGCTTTTATGCCTTGATAATACATGTGATTATTGGTAATACATGAAGGACCTCAGTTTCCATGGCCTTTACATAAACATAACCACGATCCTGAAACTCGTGGTTAATTGGGTCGAAAATTTCTCTCTTCAAAATTAACCCGAAAGCCCACTTCATTGCTGCTCATATTCAATATTCTTATTCTCTTTTGGATTTAACTTTCTTTTGACTATTATAGGCTTATAGCTTTGTCTAGAAAATTCATTTTTGTTACGGCATCCAATTCTTTTTTCCAATTTTACCCCAACGTCGAATTTGCAACGACAATGCCCACAAATCCCAATTTTGAATAAACCGAATTTCACATACCTGTCATTAATTATGCTTCAACAATTATATTTTCATCTTTCTCCGACTCCACCGTATATGATCAATTACTTTTGAGTCCAATTATCCCATCTTTAGCAACAAACAAATAGTTATTCACTTCAATATACGAAAATCATTAAAAAATCATGTACAAACAAGTACATATATAATACAAATTTGATATAATGGACAATGGGTTGTGACCCCTTTGTGAACACCTGTTAAACAATTGACAGTTATTTATTGATCCACGTCAACAGTTATTTACAAATGTGTGTGCGTGTGTGATAGTGCGTTACATGAAGACAATATTTATATATTATCTTATATATATATACAACATATGTACTGTAATACTAACACAAATTATCTTGCAAGATCTTACATCTTTAAATCTACAATTAATATACAATAGCTGGTATTTCATCTCGTCATGTCTTGTTATTCCTGGGATGCTTCCCACCTGCAGATTTGCCTGCACAAATAGATAGGAGAGGAAGATAAAATACGAAAAACTCGACACCAGACATGGTACACATCAAGACATGCAAGCACTTTTAAGCTGTTTGCGAGTTCAAACAAAGAACATTTTAAATACCTGCCAATGCAGAGGATCGGCATCAAGATCGGCTAGAAATGAGACATTGGCATCAAGACTAATAGCTTCAGGCGGCCCTTCTTGCTTGAAAAATCAATGCGACATCAAATTTACATCCACATCTCCTGCCGGAATTGTTCGCAATCCTTTCAACAAGGGCGGCAGAAACCACTGTTAACATTTTATTTCTTAAGCCATACAGGTTTCCATATTTATTCTATACGTCCGGATGTAACACAAGGCAAAATCTGTGAAGAGTTGAGAGTGGAACTACTATGAGAAGACCTGCAGAACATTTTATCACAACCGCGTAAGTGCCAAGGAAATAAAAACAAATTCTAATGGCACTAAAAACATAATATTAAAAGAAAACTAACCTGTGATACAAGTCCACTTTTCTTGAATAAATCTGCCGAATCTAGTGCGCTCAGCAGGACAAAATTTTCTTATCATGTACCTGCAGTGGGTTTACAGAAACCTTAATCATATGTCCTCTTAAGATTGGATATGTAGACAATAGAAGGGACCGAATCACCAACCCCTGGTAATGAACATTGGAGCCTAAACTTGGTGACTTTTATCATCTTAATACTATCTTTCCATCGTCCTCGCATCAACCAATATGAGCCCCTCTAAGGCTTTATCAATATCATTAACTTGACTTGATAAAAATTTGAGTCCTTTAGTCTTCTTTATCGAAAGATAAATGACACTGCTATGAGGGTCATCTTTTAATGGACCCATGATTAACATGGAACAGAAAAGCTAGAGGCATCTCCAAATTTTCTTCCTCGTATACCAGCAGAAAAGTATAAAAGGAAAGATTCAAGAAGAGAGCGGTAGAAACATAATAGGTAATTTAACGATTGATTGCTTCCATTGAAACTCGAACAAGGCGCAATAAACCCTCTACATCTTGGAAGTTGAAATCAAGTGCCTTTTTGAGAGAACAGATGTCTGATTCTCCTAATTTTAATATAGCAGCTGTGAAAGCATTTCTTGATTTCCTGGAGGCTTCCATTGCGAAGTTAACATCTTGTGCCTGGAGAATAAAAAACACAATAAATTATAGAAAGTATAATCTAAAAAACAAGTATCGGAATGTATGATGTCATTGTGCAATAACCTACAATTTGCAAGGACACGGATAAGTTACTAAATACATTAACAATACTATTACAATATTCATTGAAAATGTAACTGCACTTACAAAGTTTAGAAGCCGGATGAAACCAGAACGATTCCGAGAATTGATAGTATGGCTTCCACTAACTTGAGGAGAACCAACAACTTTGGCTATCACATTACCCTTCTCTGTAGTTGCTTGGTTCAAGTTCTCAACATCAGAGGTGGAGGAGAAAGGAGATTCACCTGATAGTAATTTATGGAACAGACAAAACTGCAATTAGGGAGGTAAAAAATCTCATCGATTATATCCATATACTTTTTACCTACTCAGTGAAACATGTGTGTATCATGTCCATTCATTAAAAAAAAAAGAATTAGAGAAACAAGAGAATTTAATAATCATCAATATATGAATTTGGCTTGGATACGAGTAGATCACTGGTTACTGAGAAAGAAATGACAAAAATGACAAAGGCAGTGTTGAGTTGAATTGATATCGACCTCCATCACTAATTGTGAGATTTTATTTCCCATTGATTAATATGAATCAATACCTGGAGCAACAATATGCAGGGCATTTTGCAACTCATTCCTGTCCCTATTTGCACTGGAATGTGAATAATAAACTACTCGCATATAGGCAACCTCCATGCATTTATAAGCCAATGCAGCAGCAGCCATGTCTTTCGACTTTTCAAATTCATGAGCACAAAACCTGCCAATAATTATTTAGTTAATACCAAGAATAAATACTATAAATGAACCACGATTTCCCTAGAAGAAACTAGTCATAGGATAGCATGTAATAAGCTTAGAGACCAAAATATATTAACGCTCTTTAAATTATCAAGCATTAGGACAACATAACAGTTTAAACATTATGTAGTAAAAACTCACTCGCAGAGCTTCGCAGTGCTACTGTAGATATGCATTGAGTGCATCGCCTCATTATGCTTAGAGCCTTCACTGCTTCCAGTTTCCAAAAGAGATGCTCCATGGAGAAATTTGAGGGCAGCTTGGAAGTAAAGCCCATTGCTTTCAGGTGATCCAGAATTCTGCAAGAAGAAACCCATGTTCCTAAGAGCTAGAAACAACTCACTATTATGTCAGAATCAATATGACGTTAACAAACCTTAAGGCGGTCAGCCAAGTGTTTGAGGTCCTTTGCTTCTTTTAAAGCATTGTTAGCACCATGACTGGAGGACTCCCTTCGAACAGGGCTTGCGGCTTCAACATCCTGAGCCTTGTGGGAATTTGGGGTGGGATGTCTTAAATTAATAGGTCGACCATTTTCCTTTTCAGCTTTCTTGCATTGATTTGATGACAAAAATTTTACACCATTTTCTTTCTGAGATCCAGTGTCAGGTAGGAGCCTAGCAGCTGTTTCAGTCTCAACTCTCCCTAAGGGTGGAAGTGAATGTGATATCCCATTTCCATTTGCTTCAGGCAGGTGACTTCTCTTGAATAATTTCTCCTCCATATTACGCTTTTTATCATGGCTTTTGATAACATCATGGGCATCATGACCTCCTAAGTGTGACTGATCCAATACTTTACTGCCCTCGCTTAATGTTCCTCCAGCTGTATCGTTCTTGCAAACAAACTTGTCACTCTTAGCAGGAGTGCCAGACCTATGGTCTAGCTTGTTTTTCTACTCTTGGTCTTTTCCTTAATTTTCTCTTTATCCATTTCAGATGCAGAAGTCTGAGTTTTGTCTTTCGAATGCGTAGACACCTTTTCCGACTTCTTCATGTTCGATACACTATTATCGGTAGTACGACTAGCATCTTTTTTCATCATCTCTTTCCGAACATTTCCTCCATCTTCACCACCTGAAATCTTTTTTGGACTCACTGCACTGGAAGAGTAAGGATCCTTGAAATCATCTTTTTCAAAGAGATTCTCTCTCGATGAAGGGACCTTATCGGTATTATAAGGTCTCAATGGAGATGAAGAAACTGATTCGACCGGGGAACCTTTAACTTCCTGGGTATTGCTCTTGTTTTTATGTGAGCCAGATACCTTGGAAGAGCTTGAATTGGCAGCAACAGATGGATGTACTAAACCCCTCTCATTTTTCAAACAATCTTCTACTTGAGTATTGCTCATACACTGATTGTTATTCTGCTTATCTATACTCCTGCCCTTCTCGTCGGTTTCTGCTCTGGATTTGCTTCCACTAGAACCCTTTGGCCCAGATTTGGAAACTTTAGTTTTTTTTCTTTCCCGTTGATCACTTTCCCATCCATCAACAAAATCACCAGAATTTTGATGGCAACCTTGAGAACCATGGATTTCCTTTCCTTTCCTTTTTCGAGTAGAGTCCTTGTTATCAAATTTTCTCGAGGGCATCAAACCATCATCTCGAACCTTTACTTCTTGGTTCAAACCTGTATCCTTCTTCATGTTGCCCCTTGTATCCTTGTGCCTCAATGCCTTATTTGACAAACCGACCGATACGGTGCCTGCATTTAAGGAAGGCCCGCCATTTTCAGAACTCCACTTTCCATTATCAAAATGCGCTTCCGCCTTTATCCTTTTAGATGCCCTAGAATCATCTGCATCAGACTCTAGCTTGTTATTTATCTTCAGATTTGTACCTGTGATTGTACATTAAAAAAACTTAAAATACCATAATAAAAACAAAAGAAGCTAAAGAATGAGCTAATGTACAAACTTTTATAGTTATTTAGGAAAGTGACGTATCCAAGTACCTGTTTTAGAACAATTGACAAGTGATTCTTTTCTATTAACCTGAAATCCACGGGTATCCAGAGGAGAGTAATTTCCCAATAAAGGTACCCCCACAGTAGCAGACATAGAATTGTGTAGCTGGTTATGCCGCCTCTCGGAACTAGGGGCCAGAATCGAGTCAGCAGCAGGTTGGTACAGTGCTCTTAAAGCACTGGTAGTTTCCTCCTCGGGAATACTACAACGGTTCATTCCAGGCCTACGATAATGGCAGAACAATAAGATGTTTCAGATTGAAGAACTAGAACAAACAGAAATAAAGATTTATGTGATATCACCGCATTCAGGATGACAAAGAATTGTACGACACGTGACCATCAGAGGAATTAGACCTATGGTTTACTATCAACTTTTTGTTAGCCGATGAGTCATTAGACAGATAAACTTGGATACAAAATTAAAAACTTTCACTAATATAACCAGACACGCTAAATCAGAAATCATATGAATTTAAAGGAGAAATGATGATCAAGGTAAGAAAATAAGTCTAAACTGTAACATCGATGAAACTTACAGCCACGTGAGCATCCTACAAAGCCATTTTTTAGGAAGACTCTTAGGATTTGTACCCAGGGGAAGGAGTCTCCATTTTTTACACTTATCACAAAAGACCCAGTCTTCCTTAACAATAGGAGCCACTCCTGTTTGAGATTCAAATGTTGGAGGCGGCACCACATGAGAAGGCAATCTTTGATAATTTTCTGTTGGATTAAGCTTTTCAGCACTTTTATCATTAGATTTCTCTTTTGATGAGTTGAGATAATCACTTTGATTTCCTTTCTTCAAAGGTTGAGGATCCTTTGACTTTGCAGAAGAAGGCATTTCCCTTGAAGTTAATTCATCATCTTCTTCTTCAAATCCAAAGTCCCCAAAAAAGTCCTTAAGATGCATCTCCCGAGATTTTTCAGGGTCCTTCTGAAGATCTCGTGAATCATTTTTAGATACAAGAGAATTAGCATGTGAGTTCTTTCCGATTTTAGAAGTCAAAGAAGAATCAACCGTTCGCTGATCTTTTTGTATGTGTGCTCCGACAAATTTCTTCGGAGGATCAGAAGGTCCAACATTAGGCTCATTTTTTGCCTTGGAGACATTTGAATCAGATTGATCAGAAGCATGCGATTTTTCTTCTTTGTGAGCATTCTTCTGAGGAAAAGCTGCCACACTGCTACAATTTTCTTTTTTAGTTTCTGAATTGCCTGAGGAACCCAGCCTTTCACCCAACTTCTCAATCCTGCCAATTTCTGAAGAAGATTCACTGTCCAAATTTTTCTTTATAATATCTCGACCACCTTCTCCTTTCACTGCAGTTTTTAAAGCATTTAGAGGAACCACCGATGCAGGTGTACACATACCTTTCGCAGCATCAGCAATGGCATATTGTGAATTTGATATAAGTGGAAGTTTTAAAGCATTAGAGACCATTTCATCACAGTGTAATGTGTCAATATCAGTTTCTTTCTCCTTCTTTACAACCGAAGAAGAATTACTCTGACCAGCAAAGTTTTTCCTATCTGTTAAATCAGTGGAGAGCAAAGTTTTTTCAGATGGCTTCCATTTATTTTGTTCTACAACTTTCTGATCATTCCTACCAGAAAGAGATCCATTTACAAACATCCCAGGAGTTTCTATTTGTGCTGTGTCCATGAAATCAGATTCCTTATCATTCTTCCTTTTTTCGATCAAACAAATCAGATCTTCTGATAGAGGGGATAAAAGGTGAACCGCAGAGAAGGATGTCATTATCTGTTCCAACAGAGTAGAAGTGTAAAGTTTAAGAAAGCCAAGGGCCATATTATCCCCAAAAAATGAGTTACAGATACCTGAAGAATACTTGTAGGAGACTTCTCTGGCACATCCAAATGGTTACCACTCAGTTTTTCAACAGCGGCTTCTTGACTATCATCCAATGAAGAAGACGGAGAGAACATAAGCCCGAGTCCACTGTAGATTTCATTATTCTTTTGTGTCGACAAATTATCAGAGCCAACTTTGATCCGAACCCTCAGAGTTTTCTGATCAGAAGGATTGACAGATTTCTTGATGACACCACATTTAAAATCTGATTCGTCAAAACATCTAGATGGTATGCCCTTCAACGAATTCTCAATCAACATGGTCTTTCCTGAAGCATCAGGTAATCTTGCTGTTGGCGAAGCGCTTGCTGAAGCTAATGAGTTTTGTCTCTGATCCTAAATCAGAGAACAAGTCAAATAGCTCAAGTGAACCTGGATATCATGTTGAACAGAAATTCTTGTTCTATTTGGAGTGGAAGATAGCAAACAGAAAAGTTAGTAGATTAACATCTACAAGTATCTTCTACCTCTGTCCGCAGCTTTCTTGGGGATACTGGAGTGTCATAGTTATTAACTTTCGGTGGACTCTTTGTGCGGGACCAAGATGGAGACCGCTGATAAGTAGGTAAAAATGAACCATATCCTCCAAATTTTGCCCCTGTTTAAGAATTTGAACTTCTGATCAATAAACATCATATTCTGAACCCACATTCACCTTGCACTATCTTTATATGACCACATTCTTTCTCGAACTTACCCAAATTCTCAGCTGAAACGCCACCCTCAAAATCTTTCTGGAAATGACCCAGAACACTTTCAAGCTTCTCTCCCTTCAAAAGAATCAAATTAAGAAATGTCAGACTTACAATCCACTACAACTACGCGTTATACCAGCGAATAATTATTCTATATTCACGAAAAAGATGGAAACTAGACTCGTATAGAGCATGCAGCAATCCAAGATAGAGAATTACTAACAACCATCTTTAAACCAGCAATAAATTCAGCTTCAAAATTAAATTGAAACAAAAAACTAGTACACACCAGGCAGAAAATAACAAATATACCACTTATCAGCAATCAGAGAGCTATAAAGATGGCTTTAAACTAAAAAACAAGATGCAATTTGGCCTTGCTACATAATTCCAATTCAATAATACATTAGAGAAAGAACTATTACACTAAAACACGAAATAAAGATGTCAACTAAAGGAAATCCAATATGCTTACAATGTAAGAGAGAGCAATATCAGGGTCAATGGTGGAATCTTCATCCTGACCATGATAAGAAAGAGCTTCACCTTCTTCAACCTCAGTCTCTTCCATCTCAAACCCCTCAAGCTAACCCCTTCCTTCCATCTCCCCTTCCGACACAAACATCAAAAGAAGTATTATATATTAAATACTCCCAAAAAGAAATCTTTTCTCTATCCTTTTACTTTCTCCAAACTTTCAACGACCCATTTCTCAAAATTAGAGACCCATAAAAACCCAGCAAGTGATCTTCCTGATCGGATTTATACTCCGATATATCTTCTCCAATCAGAAAAAGTTCCAAAAATTTACAGAGGCGTATACCAAAAGATTAGAACACTACGGAAAAATGCACAACACTTGTAATCGTCTCAAAGATCGAGAGATTTATTTAATTTAAGATCGTGGGAATGGATCGTGTCACGCGATCTCTCAAGCTCAATCCGATGAGCAGAAGAAAAGAAGAGAGAGAAAAATTATAGAAAGAGACGAGAGAAAGAGGAGAGACCCCGGTTATGGTGCCAGCAGCCTCGAATTTTCGATTTTCGTTTATTTTAATTTATTTATTTTTGACAAGAATTTTAATAACTAGGAATGTAAATTTCACAATATATGTATATAACAATTAAATTAAAAAACTGGAAAACCATAAAAATGTATACAGCAGAATATTATGACTAACGTTTTCTATCAAAATAATATTCGGAAATAAACGTTTTCGCCGTAAGAGCTTTTGAGATTAGTGTCTTATTTAAATTCACTGAATTTGTTTTCCTTTTGTGTTTTTTGAGGAAGATAGACGATATTTTATTTCGAATCGTGCTTGTGGTGCGATACCATATAACGAGAAATTGAAAAACTCGGAACCTTTCAACATATAATTTACCCATCCAATTTAAATGTTTTATAATCCATAATACAAATTCGTATGCATGCATTAGATTATCTGCGTGTTAATTGAAGTATTCAACTATCTTCGTCATTTACTATATTTCTTATATTGGACAAGATATTTAAAAATCGCCTAACTATATAAAATTGTTTTTAAATTCTTTCCGGAAGAGGGAAGCCCAACGCAAGTGTTTTTGGTCCTCATCCATCTTTGATTAGTTGGGAACACACTGGAGTTGAGTTGAGTTGAGTTGGTCTCTAACTTTGACGTTAATTTAGAGGCCTTTGACTTTTCAAGTCAAAATATTATTTCCCCCTGCGATCGATTTCTACGTCCTGGGTACCAATTAATGATGCGTCAGCTATAATTCGATAAAACAAATTATCTGAGGTTTACCATCATTTATTTTAAAAGATCTAATGAATTACGTGCATCCATCAGGGATATTGTGTTTTCGTTAGCCGGTCTGTAAATTTATTTAATATATAAAAAAAATATGAGTGCGTAATCGTATTCAAGCGTAGCCATAACTTTTTTGGTAAAATATTCAGTTTGGGAAGAATATGCGTCAAATTGTACCTTTGGAAGCTTGCAATTGCCCATTATCTGACAAACTGACCACCCCATTACCAGTGAGTGGTACCTAATATTTGATCATATTAAAAACTGGGCAACAACTGACTATTATAAAGCTTAGATTGATTGTCAAAAACTCTGAAACAAACCAAAGTATATAAAAAAAAAAAAAAAAAGAACAAGAGAGAATTGTGAATAGAGGCTTCCATGAACCATAGTTCGTAGATGATATAAGAACAAGCTAGAGTCTGATATAATTGGTTTTAAAAAATTGTCCGGACAAACTAAACTACGCCAGACCCGGCCCGATATTGGGGTTTAGCGTGTGCACTTTGGTGTTCAGGCAAATAATCAAGCCCAAGTTTTTAATTTGGGGCCGTTGATTTTGCATTTAAGTTGGGCTTCAAAAGCCCGTAAAGTATTATCAAAAGGATATGATTTGAAATTGCTGTTTTTCTTTTTTTTTTTTATCGAGAAAACTATAATAGATTATAAATAATTTAACGTTCGAAGGACTTTCGTCCTTGCCTGTCAACCTCTAGCTCCACAAAAAAGCAATTATCTTTTATATACTCGAGTAAACTTTAATATTGAAAAAGAAACATAAACAAAAATCAGTGGTAAATTGTAATTTGCTAATCTTTTTACTCATTGTACCTCCCATAACATCACTCTCGGTTTTCATAACCTCCACCTCACTATTTTCTTTTTAAAAGGAACGTCACTATTTTTTCAAAAACTATTTAACTCCACTTAGTCACCTAACCCTATTAAAAAATTGTTTTAAATAATTATTATAAAAAAAACACCCATTCAATTTTTTATTCTACTATAGATTATCAATCATTTACATATAATTGAACTGCAAAGATAATAGAAAATAACAATGACTCGATGAACAATATGGTGTCCAAGCTAGATTTATCAAGAGTCGTCCAATTTTGAATTTTTCTGGAACTGTACCAATCTGCAACGTTTATTTATCATGAAAATATTTAGGAAGTGGGTACAACATATGTTTTCCTGGACATCCTTATTTTGACATCAAACTTCGATTCGTGGGGTAGCATACAAAATTTGTCTCGTCTATATATTCCTATTGTGGAATTAATTTGTCACAATTTTATTACAAGAATCCCTCCTCAGCTGAATTTGAACAATTTTAAGTGTTTTCGAACATTTTAATGTTATCACAGGTTATCCATTGGTATTAGGCGATCGGAATATCATTATATTGGTCTCTCCTATTCTATATCCATACAAAAAAAGTTGGCCCTGTGATAACTTTTCCTTATTCGTACTCATTAAACCTAAGAAATAACAATTATGAAACATTATTAGCACCTAAGCCTTAAAATTCAATCAGATGCCTTTGAACGGTGAATGATCTACCGCGGTAAAGAGATTAATTTATTAAGCTCCTCATAACTTGCATAAACTAAATCGTTAATGTTTGTCAATTTTTGCGATATGTCTACGATAAAATATTTGAATCAGATTCAAGCTTTATTGAATTTGAGTACGAACTTGAACATAGTCGAATATATTTTCAAGCCAATATTATATTGTTCGATTGTTCACGAGCCGTTTGCTAGTTTTAATTTTATTAAAAATAATATATTTATATATTAACAATTAAAATTCGAGTATTTTGAGTACTCGTGATTTAGCGATAGATAGAATAGTTTGCGAATATGTTCGAAGCTTTCGAGACAAACTCGACTTAAGCTTTAAATTGAACCGAGTTCGAGCGAAATATGTTTAAAATTTTCAAGCTCGAACTCGAATATAACTAATTCGAGGTGACTTTGAACCTTAGATTTTTCAATATATTCGACTCGATTCGGTTCGTATACACCCATATGTCTTTGTTTAAACAAAAAGGTCCTTACTTTTATAGAAAATGTAATAATCAAAGAGAAATTGAAATGAGTTATTTTTGCCATTTATATAGAAATTGTAAACCAAAGTGTAAGAATGAGTGTACATATAAAATTACCTGGTTTATTATATTTATATTTCTTGATAAACAATAAGGAAGATCAAGTAAAAACAAAAAAAAGTTCAAGGAAGATGAATCATACGACATTACATGTTCTTGGCTGCGTCCCACGGTTGGTCATATCTTTCACTGGTTCGTTTTTTGTGTTATAGAAATAAATCAGTATTGGACTAATCCTGGTTCGAGCCACTACAATTTTCATAATTGTTGATTGTTTTAGGCTTCATGAGCTACGAGTAGACACTAAAATTAATTTAATTATATTTATATTAACTGCATCTAGTTCCAGCCAATTTAATTAGCTTTACACGTAATTAATGAAATTTTTTGAACAAAAACATCAGTCAGTGGTAAATCTTTCAGCAGCCATGATTACAACCCCCAAAAGCACCACACTCTTCCGGATTCCTGCGATTTTTTAAATCACACAACACACCAAGTAATGATAATAAACAACAGCAGAAAGGTCGCACCTTTCACCGAAAAGTTTCCACCAATGCAAACATATAATGACCTTTTCTCATAAAAACCATTAATAATGTTTGGCTTTCGAAAATCCTTAGTCTTACACGAGTTCTTGGATCAGGAAACTCAGTGTGAGGAAAAACCCATGAACGGGGTTTGCGCATTGTTCTTGAGAGATTAATAGAAAGTTTGAATTACATTTTAGCAGTGTAAAGGATTTCTTTTCCTGTATCTTCAGCTTGTTTAGTTCATGGGTATTTCTACGGTTGCCGAAATGAAACCAAGCATATCGGGAAAGAGACACATTCGTCCCAGTTCAAGTTCTAAGCATGCCAATGAATGGTAAAAAACTATTCCTTGTTATCTAACATTGCATTTAATTGTATAAATGTATCTATATGTTGATGTGTGTTTGTAAGTTAGTTCTTTTTGCTGATACTGGATGACATTTCCTGTTTAAATTCACTCCAAATTATAACTTTTGAATTACCAAGAATTGGTATTGGGTTCTATATTTTCACTTGTGTTGATTAATTTGTATATGCATTTGCGTTGCTGACGCAAGAACTGTTACTGATTAATGGTAAGAAATCGCATGTTCTCTATTAAAACCCCATTGTTCTGGTTTGCTGTTGAATACAATAAATTTCACAGTTCTGCCTCGAGAACGAACACCCCAAGTTCAATCTCACAAAACAGGTCAAGGAGCAACAAATTTTCATGTTACACCAGTAGTTTTAGTTCAATACGTACCAATTCAGAAATTTACATTTAAAGATCTGTCATGTATATAGAAAGACATTTAGGATCAACAGATTATTTCAGCACGAGTCCAAGAAACAGATGAATGTTTGTGCTCCAGCTCATTGGATTCAAATATGTGGATGCATTTGTAGGAAAAGATGTCCTTAATTTTAACTTTATGGATATTTTGTCGTGAATTAAAGGTTATCTGATGATGTTGGTGTTCCAGGCCAATATCTGATGTTTCCAGTGATCTAACCATTGAAGTTGGGACGATAAGTTTTGCGCTTCACAAAGTAAGAACTATATATACATGTCATAATCCTGATTATACCTGACAGACTTTCAATATAGCCATTAAAAGCAAACCCTGATCAGGCATTGTGCACATCCTTTTGCAGTTCCCTCTGGTTTCTCGAAGTGGAAGAATACGAAGATTATTGGTGGAGGCGAAAGATTCCAAGATATCAAGGCTAAATCTCTCAAGTGTTCCCGGTGGATCACAGGCTTTCGAGCTTGCTGCAAAGTTCTGTTATGGAGTGAGCTTTGAGATTACAACATCAAACGTTGCTATGCTTCGGTGTGCATCGCATTTTCTTGAAATGTCGGAAGAGTTTTCTGATAATAATCTTGAGGCCAGAACTGAAGGGTACCTCAGGGATGTAGTCCTCTCGAACATACCAAAATCAATATCCGTTCTTCATAGCTGTGAAAGTCTGTTGCCAATATCAGAGGAGATCAATCTCGTTAGCAGGATAATCGATTCGATTTCAAACAATGCATGTAAAGAGCAGCTGGCTTCAGGTTTGTCAAAGCTGGAGCAGATTCCTACAAATTCTGATCCAGAAACTACCATAGATTGGTGGGGAAAGTCGCTCACGGTACTGAATCTTGATTTCTTTCAAAGGGTTCTGTCTGCTGTCAAAACTAAGGGCTTGAAACAGGACTCAATTTGTAGAATTCTGATAAAATATGCTCAGAACGCACTTCATGGCCTTGTGGTAAAAGATTCTCAATTTATTAAAGGGAACATCACAAATGTTGATTTTCAGAAGAAACAAAGAGTGGTTATTGAAATGGCTGTAGGCTTACTACCAACTCAATCAAGAAAGAGCACAGTTCCAATGGCGTTTCTTTCAAGTTTATTGAAATCAGCCATGGCAGCAGGAGCTTCTACATCTTGTAGAACCAATCTTGAAAGAAGGATCGGTCTACAATTAGACCAAGCGATTCTTGAGGATATTCTGATCCCTGTAAATTCACATGGAAACAATCACAGTCATTCCTATGATATAGATTTGATACTTCGTATTTTCTCCATTTTCTTGAATCGGGATGTGGATGAGGATGATGATGACGATAAGCGATTTCAGGATGAAAGTGAGATGGTTTTTGGCTTTGACAGCCCTGGATCGCCAAATCAGAGCTCAATCGCTAAAGTCTCTAAGCTTTTGGACAATTATCTTTTAGAAGTTGCAGTAGATTCAAACTTAACCCCATCGAAATTCATAGCACTCATGGAACTACTTCCTGGCCATGCTCGTATGGTGCATGATGGACTATACCGAGCAGCAGATATGTTTCTCAAGGTGAGCCACTCTTGCAACCTAAGAGAAGCAACAAGAATCTTGTATAGCCATCGATCAAGTTTTAGTTTTTAATGATCACAATTTTCTTAATGAACCAACAGGCTCATCCAAATATTAAGGACTCGGAACGATACCGAATTTGCAAGGCGGTAGACTCACAAAAGCTCAGTCAAGAAGCCTGCAGTCATGCGGCTCAAAATGAACGGTTACCAGTGCAAATGGCTGTTCAAGTTCTGTACTTCGAACAAATGAGGTTGAGGAATGCTATGAATGGGGTTGGGGGGCAAAACCATTTCTTCTTTGGCTGGATGAACGGACAATTCCCCCACCGTTCAGGGGCAGGAAGTGGAAGCATTTCTCCAAGAGATAACTATGCATCGGTTAGAAGGGAAAACCGGGAGCTGAGGCTTGAAGTTACCAGAATGAGAATGAGGCTAACTGATCTTGAAAAAGACCATGTAACGATCAAACAAGAGCTTGTGAAACCGCACCCTGCCAACAGGCTATTCAAGTCGTTTACAAAGACGTTAAGCAAAATTAGTTCATTGTTTCGGACTACTGAAAAGCCAGAAGAGACTAAGGCAAGTTCTGAAAGTCGTTTTGTTTTTCAGAAAAGAAGATGCCATTCTATTTCATAACTTTGTTTACTTGTAAAATAGATGAGTGTATATGATCATGGTTTGTGTGATTTTCAGATTCATAATTTTTTGCTCCTCTGTTGTTTGATACTTGAAAGCGGAT
Organism: Dorcoceras hygrometricum; assembly: GCA_001598015.1. Taxonomy (NCBI): domain Eukaryota; kingdom Viridiplantae; phylum Streptophyta; class Magnoliopsida; order Lamiales; family Gesneriaceae; genus Dorcoceras; species Dorcoceras hygrometricum. Next base: position 153,514 of record KV006883.1, read on the forward strand.
ACCAAACATGTGTTTGAGTTAATTTAGAAATTTAGAAATTCCATTTACATGTGTGTGTACGTGTGTTGTATATAACAAGCCTTTTGGTGCATTGTGCTCATCCGAAAGTCAAATAAGATACTTTCATATTTGTAGGCTTTTCTGTGAGCATCGAGCCAAATTCGTTGCCCTGCCACCATTTGGCCGTAATAAAATATCAGCAGCTCAGGCTTCATATATTCTATGCCAACTTTCGAAGTTTAGACAGTGTCTGCTACCTCTGGAAGTTGCATACTATTTCTTAAAAAAAGATATAAATAATTGTTTTCTTTAGACGTCTTGATCTAGTTACTCTTTCATAGTTTTCTTATGTATGGAACTAATAAACAAGTAGGCAACTACCTAACCCTACCAACAATAGCTCCGGCGGCCTCGGTAAACATCTCGACGAGGCTGGTCACGATAATATATGCCCATTCGAATAAAAGGAACTTTTCGCATTAAGAACATCAGCTCGTCTCTGCTCAATTAAAATCATGAGCATAATAAAAATGAACATTTGCAAGAATCTTGATGAGGCCAAAATATTGGCACCAATTGGTTGAATGTTCTTTAAACACCTAGCATTCTCTAGGTTTGGCATCTACCGCCTATGTCATGTTCCCTTTGGATGCTGAAATAATTGGATGACAAGTGGTCTCAAGAATTAACATATACATTTCTTTTCTTTTATGGTCATCCTCCTTCTATAAGGGAGATAAAGCTAATACATGGCTCCTGGGATACAGACTAATTAGTAAGATTTAGGATGATGTGGGAATATCTTGTTCGGCTTCACGAGTTCGATTTTCATGTGAAGCATATCTCCACTGAATTATTACAAGATTTTGTTTTGGGAGTTAGTCTGTTATATAATTCATTTTCTTCAGGCCACTGTCTATTCTTGCATATCCCTCAATTTAAAATATATACGGGTCAAGAGTTCTTTGACCTCCATAATGAACTAAAATTTTAAATAAAAAATCATAATAAAGCTAATATATGACATCAATTAACTTGTACAATTTAAGAGGGTACTTTTGGTAGTTCACAAATTACACCTTCCATAAAATTTATTGAAAAGTATAGTACCTCATATATCAATCGAATCCATACCATATATAAAGCTTGAGGTCTTTAAAGGAACACTTGTTTTTTTTCCTCCATATTTGCCTTTATATTTTATACCAGGGTGTATATATTAGTAAATCTAAACATTTCTCTTTAATGCTTGGCCATACTTTCTCAACTAACTATTATAGAAAATATTTTTAGATAGTAAAAAAGCTTAATAATGAAATAGCGAGAAAATCCTTATTTTATAAAAGTATAACTAAACTAATTATTTAAAAAAATATGATTGTTATTATACACGATGATACTAGCAACTAGTTATATAGGATATTACATACTATTCAATTGGATGTCTAAATGGAAGAGGCGAATTTACAAGGGAAAAGTAGAAGGAAAAAAAAAGCTGCTGCCAAAATGGAATCCATGTCAAAAGTTGAATAAAATTCCCGAAGCCGAAATGTGTTGGGATAAGTTCTTATCTTGTACAGTTAGTTATGAATCACACATCAGCCAACCAAGGATCCCTCAACAGAAACCTGAGAATTGGAACTCTTTATACTCAGAATCCATGTGTAGCTTCAAATCAGTCATTTTCAGATATCCAAAGCCACTGGTTGACATTGCAAAAGAATAGTTTTAAAAAAAAAGGGTGGCTCTCCTTCAAGTTGGAGAATATATTTTGCGTGAAAGTTCGTCTTAAAACGTACAGATTTGTGCTCGTTTTATGCCCCATTTGTAGCAATAGCATGTCTCTGTGTCACCCTATTTGCATAATTAAATAGCATATACATTACCAGAGAATATATCCGAGTCCAACTTACCCTCAAAATCTTCCTTTTCGTATAATTCAACTGTTCTGCACGCACCGAAAGCTAGCTAGAAAGTCCATCTCTGAACTTTGATGCGACTGCGATTTCGAAAATCTTTTTATTACCAAACTTTATGTTTAATATTAGCAAATTACGGGGTGTATAAGCTAAAAATTATGGGGACTTCAGCTGAAAATGTTAACGGTCTTAAAAATTATAGTGAATGCAATTTCCACTTGAGAAAGAAACTATTTTTCAGTTTAAACCGGATGGATTCGGAAACAATTTGTAACTGTGTCATCATCACGAGACTTGGCACGTCAACTTGTTTGTAGCACAAAAGGGTCATATCAAGAAGATCATAGAGGGCGGTCTAAAAAAAAAAACAACGAAAAAGAAATAATCTTAAAGGGTCGTTGTTCTATCCAAACAAATATCTCTAGAGTATCTTTATGATTTTCATGCGTATTTCTTTTTTTCTTCGTTTTCAAGATAAGCTAACATAATCCACAACCGCAAGTTCGCCTCTATAAATAAAGGATGACGAAGTATCAGAAAGACACAAGACAGGACTCCAAGGGAAAATAAAAGAGCGTAACTCCCAAGTTTCAAGAGTCATTCTTAATTAGCAAATATATAGAATCAAGGTTTCTCGTTCCACTCATCACTTCAATCGCTTGTTTAGCACAAGTTTCGAAATCAATGGAACGAGTAAGAGATCTGGCATGCAAGAAAGCGGTGGTGATCTTCACGAAAAGCTCGTGCTTCATGTGCCACAGCATCAAGGCATTGTTCTACGACTTAGGCGCGAGCCCTGCGGTGCATGAGCTCGATCAGGAAATCAAGGGAAGGGAAATGGAGTGGGCGTTGAAAGGGCTCGGCTGTAACCCCGCCGTACCTGCTGTGTTCATTGGTGGAGTTTTCGTGGGCTCGGCCAAAGATGTCATTTCTCTCCATGTTGAAGGATCTCTAAAGCAAATGCTCATTAATGCCAAGGCCATTTGGTTCTAGCAAACTTTGTTTCTAACGTTAAATATCAACCGTTCGACAGCTATGTGAAATGGTTGATTACCAATCTTATAGCAAATGATTGCATGGTGTCATGTTTAGTGTGGAGAAAAAAAAATTTCTCCTTTTTAGCTGTTAGAGCGAGGGAGCATGCAATATGTGAAAGGGCTTCCTCTTTTAGTCAACTTCTGTGACATTGTAATGGCATAAGTCTACTTTTGGTGACTTTTGCTGTAATCGGATGGAGAAACATCTCCTGTTAATATCTTGTTTTTTCCTCTCGTATTTGAATCATATCTTGTTTCTGAGTGGCACTAACGATAACTTAAAAATTGATATGGATTGAAGAGAGTAGAGAAGAGAGTAGAGAAGAGAGAGTGATATTGTCTTTTTTATATTGTATGTTACCAAAACTGATATTGTCTTTTCCTGGAGGATTTCATTTATTGTGCTCTCTCCTTCACTAACACCAAATGAGTAGCTTCGAAGTGTTACCACATATTCAAAAGCGGCACACTTATGAAACGAGCCAGTACGTTTAAGGATTTGTGCCATCAATGACATACATTTTCAATGAATTCATCACAATTTAAACCACGTTTGATATCAGAAGAAACAATATGGGGAGAAAGGGTGGATTTCTTTGTTTGCATATACTTGTGCTTCTCCTTAGTTTTCTTCTCATTTCAGAGGTGATGGGGTTCAGCATCAAGATGATTCACAGGGACTCCCCCGATTCCCCATTTGACCAAAGAGACTTGACCCCGAGTGCTGAATTCTGTGCAACGTCCGGTCAGCAAACGCTTATGTTTGCCGTTTGTCAAATTCTATGTCCTCACGTTTGAGCACCCATTATGTCTTCTCTGTTGGTTCGTCCAAGGATTGACAGACAAGTGCTTCCGTATGTTGTTGAAGTCCCAATAGGTATGCTTTCGGATCCGAAAGACTCATCCTACAAGTACTTTCTGCACATGGACACGGGGAATGAACTTACCTGGACTCAATGTGAGGGAGATCTTTCGTTTTCGAGCCGACTCGGCTACTGCCTACGGCAATTGAAAAATGAGCATGACACCACCGTTTTCCTCTGTTTTGGTGCAGGTATCCCGCCTACACAAGGCCTAAAAGTGACAATGTTGTTGCCAAAAGGACAGCGCCTGCTTGTTCATTACGTAATGTTGACAGGTGCAAGTGTTGGAAACAGAGCACTTGATATCCCACCAGGGGTATTTTGCTCATAGAAACCATGGCTATGGTTGCTGTATTGTCTTATGTAACAGTGATGCCTACACTTGCCTACCGAAAGTTGGTATAAACGATCAAGAACCAATTGTCGAGTTACAGAAGAACGAGAATACGAGGGCACTTGCGTTTTACTGAGGTTGTTGTTAGGAAAAATACATTCACTGACCAACATTGGATCATATCAACTTATGACGCGAAGTATAAGCAACTGTTTTTTCAAGGGGGTGATTGCTCCAACTTAGATGGAATAAGTATACAGCTGTCTTACCAATTTATTTGGTATGATCTCAAACTAGCTGCTGATTAGTTACAAGGAACAGTTCACAGAAAACACATAGGACCGTATGAATCTTATATGATTGAATACCAATGAATGAAAAATGTATACTTAGTAATCTTAGATCCTTCACAACACAACGCAAGGAAGCTATTATAATTTGACTGAATTTATACACATGCTAGTTATCCAATCGAAAATTATGGTCACTATTTGGTGCTAAAAGAAGCCGTGAAACATAATAAAGATTTGAAGACTGGAATAAAAACATCCCAGAATCCGAAAATCACACCTAGAGTTCCATTGCCAGGCTTAGAATCAACCCAAAAATAAAGGTTAATATCAGTTTCCAAAAAAGGGGCATGCACTTCAAGTCTTTTTGTGTATTCTCCAATTTATCTAACATGCCAATTAATGATCATAGAGCTTTCTCCGATTAGAGACTATGAGGAGTCAGTTCCTTGAGAGCTCCAAAGGGGTGGTCGCCTGCTGACATATATATACACCAATCGAGTTACTATGATAATTAGAAATATACCTTTTTATGTGAAAGATTTTCACTTTATGATACATTAACCAAGACTTCAAACAACTTGTCAGCAAATCATCTCTATAAGTGATCGACATTGCAATGGGATAAGACGTCTTGTGAAGTGAGGAATCCACATATATGACCATTAACTTTGATTTATGGTGTCATTTTCCATTTCCTAGAATCTTCTTAAAAATAACTAACTTTGCTATTTAAAGTTAATTTTAACCATCAGTTTTCTTTCACGATTATCTTTTAATTGCGACAAGATTATCTTAATTAGAATATATTTCAAGTTTTTTATACATGAAAACTGATCGTCGTTATCCTTCGATTTTCACTTGGTAAACTTATGGGTAAACACAATGGGTTGTAAAACAAGCTAGCTAGGTAAACCCTATTAAACAAGCCTTATGTAATAATTAATATCCTCCTAAAAGGTAGTGGTAGTAGAATCGAACTTCTAGTTATCGCACAAAAGCTATTAAACAAGTCTTATATGATAAATTCGTCGTTAAAGGTATTGACAGAAGAATCAAACTTCTAGTCATCGGACAAACACCAACTCTAACACCCCTAAATAACACACATTTATTCCACCAACTCGTACGTCCCTATATACTATGCTTCTTTAATTGGTCCATAAAGAAGCCATAATAAATAACCAACATACACATATAGAGAAAATGTGGCCATAGTAGTGAAAGAGTCCCCCAAAGAAAATTTACCAGAAATACGTAGTTGAGTTTCACCTTTTCTCTTACGTTGGCCCTAACCTTTTTATATAGTCGCCACTGGATACCACTAACGTACACACTATCTTGTTACATAGCCTATTTGAGAAGTTATTTGATATTATGTACTCAATTAATTAAATGCTTCAATTCTAATGCATGAATATTCTTGGTTCATTAAGGAATAAAACGTCCACATGATCGGAGCATTCAAAACCAACAAGAAGTATCTACAATACAGAAACATAATAATCAATCTTTTATTCCATTTTTTTTCAAATGATTAAAATCATCTTTAAGACACGAAATAGCATTTAACAATGTAAAACTTCATCTATAACACATAAAAATTCGAATAAAATGTAATTTGATTATAAATAGCAAGGAAATATTAAACTTCTTCTGATGTCTCGAACCGGTCCAAAATCTAACCAGGATCGTCGATGGCGGATTCGTACTGTGCATCACCGCTCTATGCAATCGATATTTTTAGGACCGAATATGTTAGGTTCCATTTGAGATCTCCCCATATTTTGGTCTAATAATTGGTTGTGAATTCTTTTAATGAAGCCTATATAATTCAGAGAACCAACATCTTGATTAGCGCTTGATTGGCTCTAGCAAAAGATTAATGTCTAAATTCTTAGACTGTACCAACTTATAATGGTGTAGCAATGATATGATGAAGATTATTCAAAGACAACATATGATGTGTTTTAAGATTTTTGAGGGCCTAATCAAACAAATATACCTAATGTGTGTGGAAGCTAAAATTTTAATTTAATTTTTTTGGAACGTATTCATGAGTCGAATTAATGATTTTTCTCAAATTTGATTTCAAAATGTATTTAAGTTTTAGAAAACTGTTTTAGAAAAAAAAAAGGTTTTCGGTCTAAACACTTAATATAGATAATAAGATATAAGAGGAATAAAAATTTTTCAAAATGTTTTGATAGAGTTATCTAAATTAAATCTATTCAGTTCCCATGAAAATTCATCAACTTGTAGTTTACAGAAAGACATTATAAAAGTGATCAACTTAAATAGACAGTGGAAAAAAAATTACAATAACGTTGCATTCAATATCGACAAAAAAAATATCTTTAGTATCAGATATCATAATTGATAAACATAATTAATTCAAAATTAAGTTCGGAGCATATATAAGCCAAGTTACATTACCGATTATATGTTTTCCTTCGTAAAAGAATATATTGGTCGCTAGCCAAATGACTTCTCTAAGTTTTATTTTTGTAATGAATTTTATCAATTTATGTGAATTTATTATTATTATTATTATTATTATTATTATTATTATTATTATTACTATTATTTTGGAATGGAGGGTGAAATATGTGAGGAATGAGGGTTTAATGGCTTTGGTTGCATGAACAAAGGAAAAGGCCATAATAAAAGCAAAGGCGAGCCGTGTGAAAAATGCAGTCAGTTCGAAATAAAGAAGCGTAACGGAAGAAGGGTCCCACGTCCCCTATCTCAAATCACAGCCCTTCATCCTCCACTAAGCAAACAATCCTGGCCGTCAATCCGCCCCTTATCATTAGTATCTTGTCAAGAATTTTATTCCTTCACGAAATTGAATGTCTCCACTCTCAATCCCAGAGAGAACCCAACTAATATATTTGGAAATAAATTGAATTTCAGTTTTATATTTTCCGCTAAAAAAGTAAATTTTATCATGGCCATCATATTATATATATGTTTTTGTGTTGGTTACTTTACATCATTTGGACACACTGAATTAATAAATCATGCAATTTATATATAATTTTGAGTTAAGTATCAGAAGTAAAAATGAGAATATCTCTTCTTATATTTGGATCCTAATTTATTCTTTCAATCTAAGAAATCAATTCAAATAACAAATACATCATTTTACATTTCACGAAGTGAAAACACACGGATATCTCATTTCCAGAACGAAATTCTCATTCATTATATACAAAATATCAATTACGAGACAGCTCGATGCCAAAACATTGCACACGCAAATTCCCACTCTTTCACGCCTATATAAGGCTTAACAAAATGAGTCATTTAGCGCAGAAGCTGAATAATCAATTTATCAAGCGGCCAAGAACCAAGAATTTTGACACCCGAGAATGGCAGTTTTAATACCTCCACACCATCTGGCCAGCGCTTTTGGCATTCTTGGTATCAAGTTTCTTCCAGTCAAACCCCCGTTTTAATTTTGTGTGAGTTTAGCTAGTTTTTGTTGTTTGAACTAATTTATACTGACTTCATTCCTTTTTGTTGTTTGATTTTTCTTTCGAGGTAACATCGTGTCGTTCTTGGTTTACTTGGCACCGATGTAAGAACCCAAACGCATGGATAAATCTTTGTTGGCATGGAAACCACATACATGAGATTTCTTATCTATCTTACTTGTTTATTTGCAGCTCGACTTTTTACAGAATCTGCAGGAAGAAATCTACTGAGGGATTCCAAGCAATCCCTTATTCAGTGGCATTATTCAGCGCCATGCTGTATTTATACTACGCATTTTTGAAGAAAAATGTGATCATTCTCATCACCATTAACAGTGTCGGATGCGTTTTCGAGCTCTCGTATCTCGCGATCTTCATGATATACGCAACAAAAGAATCCAAAGTGACTAGTTAAATTAAATCCCTTCTCCACAACGAATTGTCTGAAAATTTTATTCTAATGTTTTGTTTATATATTTTTGCAGATTTTCACCACAAAACTTCTCCTTCTGTTCAACACAATGGCGATGGGATTGATCATTGCATGCACATATATATTCGCGGAAGGGCATCGGAGAGTGATGATTGTTGGTTGGATCTGTGCTGCCTTCTCTGTTAGTGTTTTTGCTGCTCCTCTTAGCATAATGGTAATTATAAAAACCTTAATTTAAAAATCGTTCTCTTTTCTTTTTTCTTTCTCCATCTTTCCCCGAAAACTATCTAAGCAATCTGGTTCATAATTTTCATGCAGAGACAAGTTATAAGAACCAAAAGCGTGGAGTTCATGCCATTTTCGCTTTCTTTTTTCCTCACGCTATGCGCGGTCATGTGGTTCTTTTATGGTCTTTTAATCAAGGATTACTACATTGCAGTAAGTGTAGATCTTATAATTTTTCTGATAATCTATATTTGTACATTTGTTATTAAGCTTGAAGTCTTGATTAAAAACTTCATCATCAATATTTAGTTATATATATAAAGTCAGTATTTTAAATCACTGAAATTTATGGAATATTTTAGCTATATATGATTTGATTATTTTTTTTTTTTTTTGCTTGATTCCATAAATAGGCACCAAACATTTTAGGGTTTACGTTCGGAATCACCCAGATGATACTATACGTGATGTACAAGAATCCGAAAGTAGAGCAAATTCCACCTGATGAACCGAAGATTCAAGATTTGAACATGACCATGGAATTCAAATCGCTTGATCAAAATCGAAAGAGTTCGAAAACCGAACCCAATGGTCGAGAACTCGAGATCGTTGTTATCGGTTATGACGAGCAAGTCCCCGGGAGAATCGTAATCCAATCTAGAGAACCCAATGCTATAGGGTGTAATGGATCTTGATTACGAGAGTTAGGGTTTTTTATTATTACAGTTATAACATAGTCATGAGATGCTGATTAGTTAGTAATTATTATAGTTTATTATTATTTAAATAAGCAAGTAACTATGCATGTCGTCTAATACCTTATAAGACCTGATTAATTAATTTTATATATGATGCACGTTTTGCTAGAAATAATAAAGAGGGAAAAAAAAAGACAAAGAACGAGATACGTAAATCACCATGAAAGGAAACATCTGTATTTAAATTTAATGATGTATAAATGATCATATTCGAAAGATGTAATTCGTCGACAACAACATTTTCTTTTTGCCTTACAAACCAATAATTAAATATGTGGCTCTCTCGGAGTTAAAGAGTCAAAAATACTTCTTTTTTCTATTCAAGTTCGAAATTTGTAAGTGGGCAACACCTAATCAAATTTTATTTTGCGTATTCTTGTACTTTAAATTAAAATTAAAATAATATATACTATATTTTAAAGATTTATATGGAAAAAACCTTCTATTAATGGCAAATAATTGTAAAATTCATAAAACTTTAATAAATATGAATATTTAAAGTTCGAATATACATTTAAAAAAACCCATAAACTCCTATATACTGATAAGTTAGTATTCACTTTTTTTTTTATTAGATCAATTTTACATGTAAGGAAACATTAAGATTTAATGGTGTTCCTGTGCACTCACAAATCTGTAATTGAGAGATAGAGTGAAATTTGCTATTTTATGTCCCAAAATAGTGGATGATTGGGAGAAGGGATTGAATGAAGCTTTCGAATTTAGGCAACCACTATGATGAAACAAATATTATTTTTTTTATTTATTTATATTTCTTTGGCGGAAGAAACTGCCATCTTCAACCATTTTTCCTTTTTTAACTCAAATTTGTTCAAAAGGCTTGGGTTTCTACTTTAGGTAGTTAAAGTCGTCAGATGTTTATATTTTAAATTTTTGGTTAAAAATCATTACTCATTACGCGGAGACTCGAAGCTAATGGTAAGGAGAATCTTCTTAACTTTCATTTTTATATTTTTAGAATATTTTCTATTATGGCACCTTGCCCTGTACTTCGGGAATATATGCTGTATTTGGATGAGTAATTATATTTGTGGATTTTCAATTAAATTTTTTTTTCCACTTTTAACTACGTAGAAAAGGTAAACGATATTTTTTAATTGATTATATTAAATTTCATGACTCAAGTATTCAAGGATTTGAAAATACAATGTATTTTGTTCAATTCGAATGGAAATAGAATTTATAGATGAATTTAAAATTCTTTTATTTAAAGTATTACAAATGCATTTGAACTCGATGAATCGATCCAAATTAATCTTTCTTTTTCTATTTGCAATTGTTCCAAGGAGAAATTTTAGTATCTGACATCTGACATCTGACGTCATCATTAATGAAATGGTTAGCTTCTTGATAATAATGTGACCCAATTGTGATTGGGCGTGTATGAGGCCCAAAAGTAAAATTGCCAAGAAGACGGAATCTTCGATATCATTTATCTTTTCATGCCCTAATCAATAAACACTGGAAGAATTTGGGGATTATCCATTCACCTGTTTGGGGCTTGTTTTTCAATCCAGATTGAACCAGTCTCTGGTGGTAACATCGGGATGAAGAAAGGTGGAGGTAATTCGGGACGCAGTGAAAATAAAGGCAGGAACTTTGGCGGTCGTGAATCGATAAAAAACGAGAAGATGAAGAAGAATATGAGGAGGTTGGGCGGCAGTGGAGGAGGTCTATCTTTGGAATCATTCGCGAATGCTAAAACTAGAAGCGGCAGTTATAATCCGGCCATGATCAGTATGCTTCTTCACATTTCTCTTCCTCTATTGCTATGCTAATTTCCTTTGTTACGGCATAATTATGTAAAGTTCATGGCGGATATGGATTAAAATCGCGTTCTTGAATTTAATGTTATGTGCTTGGTTTTGCTTTCGGGTTGCTGGAGTTTGATCGTTGCTTCAAATCTCTATAATTTGATGCTTATTAAACTCATTTCATGGGGCTGATATGTTTTTGTAGTGATTCTTCTCCTTGATCTGGTTAATGAGGATCTGAGTCTAGGAACTGTGTGGCAATTCGTGTTGATGACTGGATTAGTGAATCCAATCAGCTTTTTAGTTGTAAAATTCGTTTGATTCGAAGTGTGTGCGAATGAAAACAGCTCTTAAGCAATGAAGGGAGTCTGAATGAAAGCTCTAAGGGGAACATCCAATCATCTGAGAAACAGGATTCTTTCCTTATCACATTATTGATTCAGTACGATTTAATTATTGAAATCATTGTCAATAATGTATATTGGCACAATTAGATTATCCTACGGTTGTGGTGGTCATATTGGTCATATATATTTGAATAAGGAAGGAGATATGTGCAAGGTAATATAGTTCCACACTGCCACTGAACTCTGAAGCTGGCATACCAAATTCTATGATATTTAGCTGGGCGAGCAGTGTGGTTGGGTAAGATGATCGTCTGGGACAAAATAAGAAGCTGATAATAACTGCAAAATCTGGCCTTAAAAGTCTTTAGTTTACGGGAGGGACATGTTGCGTACTTGAATCCAATGAAAACTAGGCAGCATCTGTAATTTTAGCGCCTCCATTGGGTAGACCTGTTTCGTTGATTCATGATATTGGTATTTTTCGAACTTTCTGTATCTGTATCCTGATTCTTCGATTTCTGAAAATTTATGATTTAGATGTTATACTCTATCTTCGTTCGTAGCTTGTCTATATATCTTGATTTCTGATTTCTTCTTCTGCCTTTTTTGTTTACAGAAAGACAAAGAGAATTCTATAAGAATGCTAAATACTTGAGGAAATACAAGAAGTCGTTAAAAAACTTGGAGCAGGAGAATGTTCCTTCCACCGCCGTTAGACTATTTGAGGTGTAAACCAAGTTTATTACTACTTTATCTTCTTCTTGTTGTGTCTTTGTTATGTTCAGGAGTTGTAGCCATTAAAAATGCTCAATTTATCTAAGCCGTTGTCGAAGTATAAACTGTGGAATCCTTGGAGGAAAAGGAACTATAACGGGTCGTATCTGCTTTGGCATTTGCTACTCAGGCCCAAACTAATAATGTTTCTTCACAGGGAGGAAATGCATCAGAGGAAGGTGATCATGTTAACCGGCAGAACAAGAAGAACACTCACAGAGCACTAAGTCTTCAACAATTGTATGAAATGAAGCGTGAGGAGGAAGAGAAAGTTAGGGCAGAGCGCGAAGCAGTGGTTCAGGCAAAGAAGCAAGAAATACAGCGGGTCGAAGCACGAAGAAGAGCTCTGAAGGAGAAAATGTATAAGAAGACGAAGTCAGGCCAACCCGTTATGAAATACCGAATCGAGCATCTTTTGGAAACAATTCAAGGTTCCACCAATTAGTGTGTAAACCTTGTTAACCTTTTATGTCTTGTTTATATTAACCTTGCTTACGCCAACTAATTGCTGTTGTTTCGAAACATGGTCATTTCAATTCTGCAATGATGAATGCCTTCGCCGGAAGTGTTCAATTTAATGGAATTTGGCTTATAATTTATAAACAAGCGTTTGCACGTAATTTATTCGTAAAATATGATAAGTTTCCCTCAAAGAAAACTATTAAATAAGTTCCTTTGATTTTAGTGAATTGTAGCTATGAGGTGAAACAGTTCTATTTTATTTGGGCTTGTTTTCAAAAGCTTCCGCTCCCCAAAGCCTGACATAGATTTGGCCTTCCTGTCAAGTAAAGAGTCTATTACTTTTGGGGTCCTTAGATTTCGTTGTCGCCAAATTAGTGCAAAGTTTGATTCGACATTAATAACTCAAAGACCATATATAGCTGCAGTACAAATACTACTCCAAGACCAGTTATATCTATGTCATGTGTACATAGATTATCGGATTCTTTCAGAAAACATTATTACATATCAAAAGCTTCACGTACTGTCAGATTCAAGAATCAAAATCCTGCAAATCGTCACTGCTTTTTATTTATTCTGTGACACTTTCTTTCTTCCGCAACCATATCTTCTATTCCTTATACATTTGTATGCCAAATTTAACGTTGAGATAGGAAATATATTGTTGATTTTCATGGTTGTAATATCGACACCCTGAAATAAATTTATGTAAGGTTCCTTGTATTAGTGTGATAATTCAAGATTATAATTAGCTGTGTTATTTTAATGGGTATGTTCTCAAAGATGGAGGCACATGTATGTAGCCCGAGTAGACTTTCCTATTCTAAATTTGTTTGTATTGAGATTTTAGTCCAACTTATATTTAGCTCACGTTGTCTAAGTAGAGATGGTCAGATGCAAAGACAAAGTCCAAAAAACAACTCAAGTAGAAAAAGAAATACAGTCCAGAATAATAAGATTTATCCCCAAAAAAAAAAATTTCCTACGAACTTAATTGACATGGAATATCCTGCATTTTATTAAAATAAAAATGAGCACACTATAAATTTCTGGTCCCCGCCATTGTTCGTACCAGTCTAGAGCATAAAAATAAGGGGTCTGTGCATGTGAGCAATTCCTAGAGTCGTGAAATCAATGAAATCGAGGGCTGTGAGCAGCACTTCCAATTTAAAATTGCAATTTGATGGGATATCACACTGTCAAAGCACAAACTTTGTGTGTGTGTGTATGTGTAGACATCTAAATATTAAATAAATATCATGTATTGCTCACCTTTGTTTAAAGAATTTCATGAAGTTTCCTGATGTGAGAGAAAACAGATTTGAATTGAGAGCCTCAAATCTGGTCATTCAGATTTGAGTTTAGCACAGGCTTGTGAAAATTGCTTTTAAGGATTTGAAAAATAAAAATATAAGGAGTTCATTCAACCCCCTTCTGAACTTCTAGGTCTAATTTCAATCCTAATTGATCCTATCATTCATCCACTATTTCCAAAATATTTTGAGAAATATTCAATTTGAAGATTCACTTCATCTTTTTTAAAACTTCAATCCAAATCTCATTCGCAACTTGATAATCGTAAACTTAATTAATCCCGGACTTAGTTCGATAAATATTTTTTGAATTGGACACGTATTTAAATTCCATATAAAAATAAGTCTGAAGAAAACGGTAAATTGACCAAACTCTGCTCAATAATACGTTAGGCATAGCACTATTTTATTGCAGGTCCGTGTCCGAATTCTGCAGCAGCTAGAAGACTAAAGCAACATACAAATAATTAATTAGCATGAAAACAAATGTAGTTGGAGAAAGTCTTTGAAGTTTGAAGAAGAAAATAAGCACAGATGAATGTGGTCTACAAAAATTAGTTCTTGACAAGACAACTCTTCCCACCCAGTTTCCAAAAATAAAGAAAGAATGCTGAATAATATTACTATAAAGGAATAGTTATTTATTGTAAATAAATCATATTGTTTTAAAGTAAATTTGTTGCAGTTATTCTCTAAATTGATCATGAAAAATTATAAATCAAGGGATTTCCTAGGCAAATCTTTAGCTTTATCAAGTTAGATAACCATACTAGTAATGCTTCAATCTATGAGTAGACCCTCTGTAACCAAAAAAATAACCAAAACAAGACAACGTGGTTTTAGTAGTTTGGAAACAGAAAACCCAAGAAAAGATTATCGTTTTCCTTTGAACAAAATGATGTCGAAAATTTTAACCATTTTAATTTAGTTTCTTTTGCTTTCGCAATTCCGATTAATTTGATTAATATTGCACTTTAGCAATTTACATATATGAATAAATAAAATCCAAGTTAGCTTAGTCCTCTTTTGTCAAAAAGAGAACTGAATTGGCTCTGCAAAAACACCCATACCATTTATTAAAGTTAGATGTTAAAAGGAATCACGAGCCAATGTAATGTCTGTATCGAATAGGCAGAGGTCAGCTTTTCTTTTTATATTACCTCATGTATATACATATTATATACGCATATTTGTGTGGGGTATTGTTATTTTAATATCTGTCAATTTGTCCGCATCTGCCTTTTCTCTGATTCACTGTCAAAAGGAGGAAACTATCAAAATTATACAATAGATTATAGAATGTGTAGTTTGGTGTTGATATAATTATTAGAGAGATTCATTCAATTGCCTTTCTGATTCTTTGAAATCTAAAATTGCGCCAGTTCAAGTGTGTAAACTACTTGCCGGAGGAGAAGTTTCTTTGAAAAATAGAGATGTTTAATATTAGATTTGATGTAAATATGTCTCTCAGATAAATTAAAATCTATGCGAATTTATCAAAAATATTTGTCCAAATCTACCCACCAAACCCTCTTTTTAGCCAGTATCAGTCACATGGGGCAACGCAGTCGAAACCAATTTCTAACAGTTTTCTTAAAATCTAAGTGGAAAAATGTCGGAATTGACCAAATAATAGGAATTGCCGCAAGGAATCAGAGATCACGATGAAGACCCAATAAAAATTACAACAGTTTCTGTTCGCTAAACAAATGTAAGTCATTGTACTAAAGATCAGTACATGTCTGCCCGTAGATCTGCTTTTATACGTCTCTCTGATGACCCTAACATTAAGCACAAAGGCAAGACTCTACTCTCACTACCACCGAAGCCAAGGTTGAAGTAGATGATTTTTTTTTTCACGGCCTGCTGGCTCGTATCCGAAAAAGAATTGACTTACTATATACGGGTAAAGTTCAGGGCATAAAAATTTATTAGTAAACCTGTGAGCTGCGGTCAATAGCAGATGATTTCCAAGTGTACCTGCTTCAAAGTACACAAGAGATTTCGTTCTCCGGAAGTCTTATCAATCAAGTAAACCCCCTCTCTGAACCATCATCCATCGTCCAAACGAAACCAGGCATGTCAAATCTTCGTCCGGCAACAGTCCGGTATATGTAGAGTTTTTCCACAGGGCAGGTTTCGGGCCTCGAGTCAGGGGGACCTCTTTCATCTATAACTTCAACGTTAAGCTTTGGCATCTTTTGACCGAGAAGCTTGCATGCTCCAAAACTTACCAAGCAAGAAGACATCCAAAGGGATCGCATTGTCTCCAGCTTGGAGGCATTGGCCAAAAGTGCTTTGTCCCCGAACGGACAGTCTCGGATCTCCAGTTTCCGGAGGCTGTCGCACCCTGATAATATATGATGGAGGCCTAAGTCACTATCTCCAGCAAAAGCTATAGAGAGCATTTCCAATTTCTTAGCATGGGCTCCAATATATTCGAAAACTCGATCTGTAAGGAGGCCGGACAGGGAAAGCCGTCGCAAGTCCTTACAGTTCTCCACAATGGCTCCAAAACCAGTATCCAGGGGTTCATGGGTCAAGTAATCTGGAGCTTGAGGCTCAATTATACATAATCTGAAGCGTATCATCGTCGGACGATTTCTTGCAATGGCAACTAATGCGGCGTTAGACATCTGGCGACAAAAATACAGAACAGATTGAAGCTTCGGGCAGCCCTCCGAGACAGAGACAAGCCCCTGTTCTGTCAAAGATACATTAGGTTCTCCCCCAAAAGGATCTGAAGGGAACACCCGAAGTTCCTGTAAATCCTTGCAAGAAGCGGCAAGGGCTTCGAGGCCACTATCTTCAATGTAATCTAGAACCTGTGCGTGACAAATAAATTCAAGATTTGATATCCGTGATGCAAATAAATTTCAAGTGGCACAAAACAAATGATCTCTGGCAGTTGACAAAACATAAGCTACATAGTAAATAAATTAATGATTCAGATTATTGCAATTATACTCAAATGTGTTTCCCTATCTATCAACATATTACGACTGTAGTCAATTAAAATTTAGCATGACACGAAACGAGTAGAACTACATACCCATAAACGCTGTAAATTTCGACAATGACTGACAAGCTTGAGAAGATCAGAACTTTGGACTGTTGCATAACTCAAATTCAGTGATGTTATTCCAGAGCAGGTAGAATATAAAGCCGGAAGATAGGCTGGTACCACATCCCAAAAACCAGACAAGCCTTTAATATTCCTACATGCGGAAAATGCTTCTCTCAAGTTACAGAAGACATCAGATCGTATTTCAGCTGAGTAGACACCTGTGCCAAATTCAACCAACTGAGGAGCATGGCGAAGCAGATTAGGTAACTTCTCAAGGGGAACTGCACGATTCAGCCTTAGCGTCCTTAGATTAGGGGACCGTGCAACCAATCGCTCCAAGGTCGAGTAATTCACCTCAGAGTGTAAGCAAGACATGTTAAGAGACACCAACGAGGTGCAGCTTCTTGGAAAATGACTGAGCCAATGACCACTCAGGTCCTCTACTTCGCTTTCCCTCAAATCAAGTTCTCTGAGATTCCTGCATTGAAATAGCATAAGGAATAAAAACCGGAAACTACAAGCATAGCACTTCATTTCACTCGATACTGGAATAAAGCAGAAATCTGGCAATAAATATAATCTGCAGTTTTCCATAGGATTTGTCAATAGATTCTGCAAGGCTCTTGAATACAAAAGTTACTGTTTCAAGAGGGATACTGAATCCTTCCCGGCATGCATAACCAGTTTACCAAGAATTAGGACAGGGCGCAATGAGCTAGTTAATTTCAAAGGTACCTGAATTGAACTTTGCATAGCTTAGAGCGCAAGTCAAAAAACGTGAAAAGGGGAAGCAATCCATGAACGAACTGAAATAAAGAGACCAATGAAAGACGAATTAAATAGCAAAATACCATGAAATCACATTTGACAAAATTAATTCCTTCACCTTTCCTGCAACATGTAAAGTTTTCTAGCTCTTGCCTTTTTTCTCGGGGGTCAAAGATCCAAGATAAGACTCAATTTTCATACTCAAATAATTATAATTACAGAACCATATCAATTAAATTCCAAATAGTGAGGGGAAGCCATAGAGAAAACCAAACTTTACAATTCAGCAGCACTCAGACATTGCAGGAAAAGACGGTCTGTTCAATGATGAAAAGAAGGCAGTCCACCAAAGAAAATACAAGTCTAATATTTCAAAGGGAATAACAGGATATCCTCCGAAGTACAAAAGCAAACATGGTACACAAAGACGGTTGCAAGATCCGCAAAAAGTTTCTTACAATAGAATGAACTCTTAGCGGAGAGCTCCAATCAAGAGGAGATTATAAGGACAAATTGCTCATCTGAAAGCCAGAGAACAAACCATACAAGGATACCCAGATCTTTCTCAAAATCAAAAGGAAAAAAACCAAACGTGACGCCGCGGCATTCAAGTGAAACGAACACTAAAATAGAAATGAAGAACATAGCGAGCGGGCTTAGGAAATGACGGGTCAAACTGCTCTCTTGGCTTCATGACACGTACAAATCGCAAATCATCTCGACGACACGGCAGGAAAATCATAAACTTTAGCTCAACGGAGCTCAAACATCCAAACTTCACTCACCATTTTAAGCTAAATAATTCAAAAAATCAACAAATAACTCGCAGCTGCATCAGAAAATAGGCAAAGTAAGAAGGACAAACAAGCAACAGACTTTACTCCCCAGATAATCACCTGCAGCTAGCTGCAATTGAAGCGAGACCGTCAGTCGAAAACCCCTCACACGACGAGAGCACCAAAACTTTGAAATTTTTAAAGGATTTAGAGATCAACTCCAAACACTCATCCGTTACAACCATACGCTTCAGCTTGATCTCCTCAAGCAACGGATAGGCCACGGACATCGCCGCCACCCATGGATAGAAGTACGCGCCCCAACCGTCTGGCACGAGGTTGAAATCCGCGAAATGCGGCTTACCCTTCATCTCCAGAACTTTCACCTCCGGAAACCTCCGGATCACCACCTCCGGCGTGACGGAGTAGCAGTTCCCTATAAAAACTCGGCGGCGGCACCACCGTTCGATCTCGTACCACGACTTGCACACCAACGAAACCGCGTTTCGATCTCTGTCTGTGTTCAGGAACGAGAATACGTGCTCCAGGACTTCCTCCGGGAAAGAGTACGCCATGGGAGGGGTAAAACGGTAATCTCCGTCTATAGAGGGCTTTGTAGTGAGAGAAAGAGAGAGAGGAGGGTCTACTGTGAGGTGGAAATGGATTGGGAGAGCAATTGAAGAAGATAAGGTTATTGTTCAAAAGTGTTTAACCAGCGGGTGAGGTTTGCATTTAACCGTAGTTCGATTTGAGGCGTGGGAGTTTACACGTGTGCTGGCTGAATTCTCCAACCGTTGGACTTAGAGGGAGCTTTTTGAGCATTAAATTTCCATAACACCTACATTTTATGTGGTAATAAGATTTTATGATTTTATCTCTTACAATAACAACGCAATTTATTAATTAAATACAAGTTTTGAAGGTATTGGAAAATGTTTTTTCAAAATAAAAAATACATCTACTACTCCCCAAATTTCTCTTAAGTGCTATTGTATCCTAACCATTGTATTCCCAAATATTATCTCTTGTAGGCAATAATTAGATTTCGGTGCATTTATGCATCATGAATTTGATAGTGATTAGAGTAAACAAAAATGGTGCAACGCAAGGTAGCCGATCACCCTGGTCTTATCCAATTTTAAGTTATATTTTTTGGACTAGGATAGATCACTTTGGAATGGGTCACAACCCAATATATGGTGGGATATACGGATTTAAACCATCATAACAACCGGTTGGGATATAGTTTATAAGGGTATAAGATTTTTAAAAAGTGTTTAATTGTTAGGAGTATGTATTTACCACTATATAAAAAATTATAGTTGTTAGTCGAAATGCAACTTTATTTTATTATAAATGTAACAGCACATAGTACACATGTTATGCGCACATGAGTTAGATGTGTGTGCTTAACTGTCGATGTTGTTTTATATTCTTTAGAGATCGATATTACATCTTATCATTAACCATCGATTCTATTCTTAAAAAAATAGTATAGCTCATTAAATCTGGCGTCACACTTTTACGGCTCACTTCACCAATCAAATCAAGCGTCGCAACATCAGCAAATTGACGTACGAAATCTTCCCACGAGATCACTCGTCTCAGTACCACTTGCACATGGACAATAACCTAACATTAATTTTTCATAAGGGAATAAAAGTTATAAATTATTTTATAGCATAAAAACTAATTAACAAGTTAGGGGCTCTAACTGTTTCTTTAAACACTATTTAAGACCTTGTTTGATATATTATTTAAGAATCTTAGATATCCATGCGAAATTTAGCAAATTATTCCCTCACGAGATTCAGTACACGAATCTTATCATGACTTTCCATAGAAGAGTACATGACACAAGATATTATTTGTATGATCCATCGTTCTATGTTATACAGATATTTTTTAAAAATTCATTTAGATATTAAGACATTAGTTTTAAATTTTTTTTTGTGTGATCCTGAATTGGTTTGAAAATAGGGTAGTTCCTAAGCGAGACAACGAGTATGTTATGGACCTTTAGACAACACAAAGTACTCCAACTTATGGTTAATTAGTGTGAGACAAGAAGATTGAGCAGTTGTAATATATATAATAACAACAACAACAATAATATCAGTATTAAATTTAACCATGATATCGTATCAACAATTATAATAAGTGACTGGTAATTTCGTCACATAAATGTGTTTCCCAATTATTATTATGAATCAGTTTATTTGATTGTTTAATGAATATATAGTTCGCATCCCCCACGACACTATAAAATATTTATAAATTTTTATTAAATATCTACATATATACACACGAAATTTATAAATATTTTGATAGACTTATGTAACATGTTTGATTTTTAATATTAGAATATCCACAGGGAAACTAATGAGTAACATGATCTCATTACATGCATGCATTACATATATATATACATACGTGTGTGTGTGTGTGTTCATACTTCATACCTTATTCGAGATCATCCATAGCTTTATTATTATCTTGCCATGCAAAATATGTTTACATTCCTCTTACAAACAAATTATATCATCATTAAATATACACATCATCCAAAAAAATTCACATTTTATAATAATCATAATATTTTCAATAAAAACTTGCTTGCAACACAAAAATTAATATAAAGAACAATCATGTTGACATGCAAGGAGATACTAGTATTAAATTTAAAATAAATTAGAGTTTTTCATATTAGTTTAAGTATGTTATCCCATTCCACCTTACACTCAAAGGGTAAACTGCCCTGTCCGTTGTGTCCAAAAAAAAAAAAAAAAAAACTTTTCTGTGATATATATTAATTTAAAGTTAAGGTTCCAAGTTTTATTCAAGCAAAACTATAAATTTTAATTTAGATAATTACAACAACTTTCTACCAATTATATGCCATTGTCTCCATATATCTTAGCACGGTATATTTCTTAATAGTACATCGGTAATATCTAAAAGGTTAAGCTCGAGTTTTAATTTTGCCATATATATGTTTATAAAAACAAAATTATAATTGAGAATGAAGGAAAAAGTTGTTTTGTTTTGAATACCTCGAATATAATTTGAGGGTTTCACAAATAATAATAATATTATTAATAATAATAAATAAATAACGTTTTTGTTTAAAAAAAAAAAAAACACACTAGAGTTCGAAAGTAAAGTTGGGTGACCCTACGCCGGGTTGAACTGAAACAAGTTGACACTGCAGAATGCAGATGCAACTACTGGTGTTGTATAATTAATTAGTTAAAGGCCATAATGACGAAATCACCCATACAATGACGGAATTAAATTATCTCATAGGAGTAAATGAAGGGTAATATTGTCAGGACAATGAAAGGGACATGGTATCATGGGTTGGCACAGTCTGAGTATGGACTCCAGGGAGCTGTCCCTTTTACATTTCTCTAAAGCTGATACTCCCCTCTCTCTCCTCCCAAATCTTTAACAAATATATTTAAATTAAAGTGATATTTTATTTTTTAAAATAAAGTAATATTGAATTTGATCAAAGGCTTTACCATCATATTATTTGTGTTGTCCTTTTTTTTATTATATTTTATGTATATATAAATTATCAAAGTGGTCTTTTTTTTCATTAATTCGAGGGATAAATCTTTGTATAGGTGAAATTATTATACTAGAAATATCTCTATAGCAGAAAGTATTACTATATGTGAAATATTTTTCATTTTAATTTTTATACTGAAAAAATATTTTATTTCTGTACAAAAACAGTAGAATATATTAGGAAAAAAAACATTTGAATATGTTCTGTTTGTGTGTGTGTGTTGTTTTCCAATGGAACGATATGCAGTGTGCTGAGTTGTGATGCCCGAAAAATGATTGTTTATGATAGTTTGGATTTTAGACTTTAATAAGATTTAGAACTTATTTATCATAACATTGAGAATTATTTGAGAATCATCATAAATAAAACAATAAGATTTGATTGATATGCCCACGCATGGCTCTCCGGGAATCTCTCTTGAGAGTGGCATGGCTTGGACTTTGGTGTAATATAATTACCTCAAAATCATTTTTCAGACTGTGCTCCTTTAATCATTAATAAAAACAACGTAAATCAAATAATTATTTAAAAAATATGTAAAAATGACAAGGCATTAATATTCGTTTTCTAAAATTTTTATTGTATATATATTTTCAGTGAAATTATAAAAAATAGAAAAAAAAATAATCAGTTTGTACATGCAAGCTAGTGCATTTATATATTGTACATGATAATCCAGCAAACGACAAATAAAGGGTGGCTTTCTTCGAATTGAACTTATAAATTATAATTAATCTTCACGTATTGACATTTTAAACCAAATTGTGCAGTGTTAATCCTGCTATAGTAGGTATATAATGGAGTCGAGCCAAACTCGTCGGTATGTGAAAATTGGTTCATTTATATTGAGCTGAATTTAAGCTTTACTAAATGAACACTTTCAAACTCATGAGTTATTATCGAGACTGATAAATGAAAATTATAAATTTCAATATCCAGTTTACTTAAAACTAAAATATAGATATATACAAATAAGTTATTTTCATTTTAATTTAATAAAGAAATTTCATTCATTTTTTATAGTTAAAAATATATCAAATATTAATTTTATCTAAAAACTACTCATGAGCCTCCTATCGAGTATGTTCACGGTACTATCACGGACCCTAACATTCCGAATATGAGAAGGCAAGTTTGGTTCGTTAATATTAGCGAGCCTCGTAAACGAATCTATTAGGAAATCATTTCGATGAAAAAAAGACATGAACACGTGATTGGAGAAGTTAAATGTAATAATATCAATTAACGCTAATTAATTAGCTTGTAATAAGTGCTCAAAAAGTGGAGTTCAACTAAACTTGCTCAACCAAATAACTTTTTGATGATTATATTAATCGAAACCTCAATGATGGGGTCCTCGTCATAAAAACCTGAATTAGGTGTTGTTAAGCATACATGATTGGGATATAAAAGAGGAAATAATATGTATATATATATGTACGTATATGTCTTTATATATGTGTGTGTGCGAATCAAGAGACCATTGTTGGTGAATTTTTCTTAATTTCTAGCGTTGTAAGATATAATATTTTCGGCTTATTAAAATTTGATTAATATTTTTTTCATATAATATATATTGAAGTCCCGACCGATGTCTACATGACCAAAGCATGCTGTGGGGCAACTAGCTACTCGAATGGTGGGTATATGATGAACGAACATGCTTTCGATGTTTATAAACATATTAATATATCACGTCAATTATGATTTTTTGATATAATAAAAAAATTTAATTCCGACAATTATATTATCAATTACATATGTTCCATCCCATGTATTACAAGTCGTTACGTTATTGGAAGTGTTATTATTAGAAAACGATGGATACCAGTTTTACTGAAATATGAGATTGGACTATGAGAATTCAGATAACTACAATTTAATTATTTATATTGTCAATGACAGACGATATATTCTTTACGCATCTGTTCTCATATTATATATTAATATGATTTAAACTAGACAATTAATGATTTATCAATATTCACACTCATTGGAAGTTAAATGGACAAACCAGAGCCTTGAATAAGATACACACCATGACCCAATTTTCTAAATCGGTGAAACTTATGATTAATTAAAAGATTGTAATGGAGATTTTTCACATACAAAAATCATTGGGTGACGATATGATTATCTTCCTCGTGCGTGCGTTGCACACTTTGATTTATTGCACATACATTGAAATTAATAGATGACATATATCAATTGTCGCTATTAATGCAATTTTCATTTTCTTGGTAAGAATACACTGAACTTGATAAATTGATATGACGAGTATATAGTTGTCATTATTGTTGAATCATATTTTTTTTTCCGACGATTGGGCCAGCAAATTCTATTTTCTTTTGCTTGTTGGATGATCCCTTACAATATAAACCATGTTAACTAGGTAAAATATCGTGAAACGAAAAATATTAAATAATATCGAACAAGATCATGGCCATTCTTCTATCAATGTAATCAAGAAGGAATGTACGGTTGTGTCTGTCTATCCACGCATATCACTCGATTTAAAATTTATATGGACAAAAGGATTTAGGACGGGTTAGTCCTTTGACGTCCATCGTTTAGCTTAAAAAAGAAGGAAGGAATGCACAGTTACTCTAGTACAATAAACAGTTATACAAAGCTATGCGATGATACATTTCATTTTCCAACCTAATTATTATTATTATAAATCCGCTATTCATTTTTTTTAAAGAAAAGGTTTGTGAGAGTCAAAAAGGGGAGTGCACCCTATAGCATGCACATAATAAATCCAAGAAGTGCTTCTGCAAAAGGTTGGAAGATATAAATATGTACATAATAAAGTCAAAAATTTAAAATGTAGTGGGGGCCCAACATTAGAAATAGAAAGATAAATGGGCCCTGGCCTTGAATCCGCCCACTGCCGGCCTTGGACCCGAGAACTTTTTGCCTAACCTTCCCTGTTTTTCTCACTTAATCCTGCAGTTTTCACATTCAACGATTAGAAGCTTGCATCCTTCGACCGTCTCTTTGGCTGATTTTGATTTGATATTCAAACATTATTATTAATCGTGATTATGATTTTTTCTCCTTTTTTCCTTAAATTTCCGCGTGATTTTTTTTGTATGAAAAATACCCAAATATTTTTGTATAGTTTTATGATTTGTTGATTCTTGTAGGCTGTGATTGGATTGTGGCATTTGATTTGATAAGTATTTCAAACATGTATTTGATTATCTCTAATTACACGGAATGTATCTGTTTAATAAAATATTAAAAGTGAAGTTTGTTGATATTTTGTATTATTATATGTCATTTGAGAGATTCAGCGGCCACCGTCTTTTCACACTTTTCAACCTAAAAACCTAAACTAGACTTTGTTTAACACTTCTCACAAGGAATAGATGTGATTTATGGATAAAATCATCGGACAAAGAGGATAGTTAGATTTCGTGTATAATTGAATTTATCTTCTTTGTCTTTATTTGAAGTGGTTGTACGCATGGGATCTTTCACCTAGATCTTATGCATATATTACTATCTATATTCCAAAATATTCTAATATATTTCATTAAAATCACTATTATGATAAATATGAATCAATATATTTCTCTTTAATCAAACTTAATATAATTTTATTCGGTTATTCAGATGCGTGACGTGCGCTGAAAAACCACAGTCACAAGAAGTGCTCTAATCCCATGTAATTTCATGATGGTAATAAGATAATATACATCGATATAACCACTAATTTATAGTTTAGATACATATGACACCAAAACTCCAAATTTTTCACAGTATCTTGACAAGAAATCAAATAGTTTCATGAGTTCATCATCGTACATAGTCGAGCCAACTAGCTATAAAGATACATAAACTTAATGATTCAGCCCCTGAGCAAAAACAGGAGTAATTTGGTACGAAATAGTCATAGTAGAAAGTTTGATGGGCAATGATGATGGCCTAAATACTTTTATCTTTTCTTTCTGAGATAAATAATTTTATCTTCTCATTAGGCAATAGAGTGGTCCTAGATAAAAAAAACTACAATTATTGAGTTTCATATATATATATATATATACACACTTTACACCATTACATGGATCCCTTGATTAAAAGTTGCACTATGGTCCAAAAAGTTAAAGAACACAATGTGCATACGTTGAAAATAGAATAATATGATAACTTTTATTAAAGTTTTTTGGTCGTACTTACGTAGAAGCTATGTCTGTAAACGCCACAAGTGATATTCTTTTTAATTACTTTATGGTTAGCTTAGGATGATGATATTTAGTATGATTCGGAGGTTCTATAAACCACATGTAAATGTAAAAGAGCTTATAAGTGTTTTGAATATGTTTTGTGAACGCTTTTAAAAGGCATTCAAAACGTGTCCAAATAATATTCTCAAAGACCCGAGATACACCAATAAATTTTTTGTATTATATTAGCTATGCTCAATCCAATTAATCATATCACAGGACATATATAAAACATTTCTTATCCGATTTTCCGTAATATTATCCAGTTTTTGTAAAAAAACGAATCTTATAATATCAAAGTATTCGTCGTTAAGCTCCACTTATATTGTATTAGCTATATTCAAGAAAAGCAAAAATTAAAAGAGTTTTACAAGGTCTCTTATCATCTATTAAAATACCTTTTCAAAGTAGCATTGTCATGAATTTAAAAACATGTCATATTATCATAGAGTAGTTTTCTCGTGAAAGGAATCACGGCGTTGATATTCGTGAAACGAGTTGTGATAAATCTTTATAATAAATTTTTTTTTAAAATAGTAAATAATATTTCTTCGTATATCTGTTGAGATTAAAGACCCGTCTCATAAATTGGCCTATTGTCAGTTTTTATGTTTATAAAATTTTTTTGTTTAAGTAATATGGTAATCATTGTTTATATATATATATATTATTCAGAAACTTTGAATAAGTGATGTTATTTTGAGTAGGATTACTTTAGAACATTTGTATATCATGTGGCCACACAGTATACGTCACTGTCATTTGCTCAACTCTATTATATATAGCACAGTGTTTGCAAGTAAACGTCAAGCTTTCAAGTGTCAAGTTCAACAACGATGTAGAGATTACATAATATTCGTACAACTTAATCACACATTATACGTAAAAATTTTCAAAATATTATCTTAACTAAATAGAATTTTCCTTATAAGATGATTGTGAAACTTCTCTGATTAGTTGCTCTAGCAAAAATAAATTGTGATCAGTTTCTTACAGGAATAAAAAAACTCAACATCTTTGTGATAATCCAACCACAATAAGTAACTCAGTTATATAAAAATTCTTCTTATTCTTTTTTTTATTATTTTTTTAAGATAGCTATATAGAATTAAGGCATCCTAAACCATGTAATTTTAAAATCCAGTAAAACCTCTGCAAGGGGAACAGACAAAGAATAAAACCCTTTCTTTAATCCGAAAATGTTAACGCGTAACTACTTTGGGAATAAGTTGCTAACAAAATTGGGAAAATAGCATTGCACACCTCTGTGATAACATTTCAGAAAAAATATATATAATTCTTTTTATGTACGTTTGAACCATTGTTATTCATATTTTTCGCTATCGAGTAATCAAAGATTATGTATATATATAGTTTCTTAAAAAATGAATGATCCCCTATAATTTAAATTATCATTAATAATATTTGAAAATAAAGCATATAACACACTCGGGTGGATGGAACAAATGTTCCTATTTCTAAAAAATAAAAGATTAATATTTACTTTTATACACAAGGTTTACGATTTTTTAAAATTCCACATGAACAAGTACTTTAAGAAATATTTAATGGGCCGTCTAATTAAGAAATATGGGCTTCTTCCATTCCCCGGCCCAGATTTGCTGTGTCATTTCAACTTTCAAGACCACGTAATTGAACGAAACCCTAAGTTTCTAACCTTCGTCAGAAAAGATTGTTTGTTGCCCTAAAGTCTTTTTTCACGCAACTGAGTTTATAATCAGAATCGCAAAGTGTTTACGGAGTTTTCGAAAAACCTTACGAGATTGATTTTTTCTTTTTAATGTATTGGATTGAAACAAACTACGCCGGTGATGAAAAGATTATAGGCAGAAGCTACGATGACCTAACTGCGCATCCACGGTACTTTCCGTGGGGTCGTTGTGGTTATGGTGAATGTGCCAATATGCTAATCTTGAGGCCAGTTTTAGTAAAATATTTTGTCCGTAGAAATTGTTATTCCCTTTTGTATGCTATTTGATTGATGTATTATGAAATAATATGAAAAATGTATATTTTCAAGGTACAGTCACTGATTTTTACTTATTTCTGGAGTTGTTTTCGAATTAAATTATCATTTGAGATTCATGGTTTCGGATGTTTGCGATTTTCAGCTCAATTTTGGGACAATTACTTTTTTTTTCCCGAAGTTGTCGTGATTCAATCTGTAGATACCCTTCTTTTTTAAATAACAATCTTGTCTTCAACTAGATTTGTTGGTTTTTAACTTTTTCAATTTGATAACTTCTTTGACTCCTAACTCGCATCTGGATGGAAGGAATTTTTTTTATTGAAAACTATAATGATTTTGGTGTCCCTCGAGCTGAACTTCCTTGGGAGATTATTGGTAATTTACGTCAAGCGTGATGATGTTCTACTTTTGCTTGTAATGGTAACGCGGAGGCATTATATTTTTATAAATGTTGTCACTTTTTATACAAATTGGTATACACTTTCTGTTCAGTCATTTCTCACGTTTTTTCTGTCGAATAATATTAATTTGAACGTTTGGTTTTGGAGGAGTGCAGATCCTAGGACGGTTAGCTTTAGTGTTAAGTTTGACTGGAAGGTTTATAGTCATCTGTCAGTTGTTGCGGATTGCACTATTATTTCCTAGCCAATACTGATTACGCTCTCCTCTTTGCTTCTTATATATGCGTACTTGACTCTAATGTAAGCATTATGAGATTGTTTCGAAAGTTGTCTGGCTGCTTGAAACTGAATTGTTTTCTGTAAGAACTATACAGTTACCTTGTCTCGAGTCTCATTATATGTGCAATTTACTATTTTTTCATAACAAAACTTGACTGAGATCTAGCAATGGGACCATGGTGGCCTCCTGGACCTGGCTGGGGACCTGGCCCTGGCGGACCAGGGCCTGGGGGACCTGGCTGGGGTTCTGGACCTGGAGGACCAGGCTGGGGATTCTTCGGTGGATTCGTTGATGGATTTTGCAACATCATTACTTCATGGTAAGCAAATTCATAATTCTCCCCATCATTTGGCGGTTACTTGTGTGAATACAGTATCAAAATGGCTGACATCCACAACGTCTCTTTGAGCATGCACATATCCCGATTCTTTCTCTTTTCATCAGTGATGGTACTGATTTGGCTTTCAGACACTAGTTTTGATTGTGCTAAGGTTCGGTTGAAGGCATGCTACATGTTGTCTCTAATTATGATGTGGAGTCATTTCTTGTTCATGGCTTCCATGTGTTAAACCTAGTTATTTCTGATCCAATGACTCTCCTGTATCTTGCCTTGCATGCTGCAGTTGTTCCGGTCAATGACATTGTATTTGATTCTGCAGCTTATCTTGTCTCAGTTGTTGTTGGCTACTGAGTTGCTGTTTCGGAGGACCTCATCCTTACGGACCACCCCTTTCACCTCCTCTCTAATATACTCACGTCACGTTCTGCATCTTACTGAAAGACGCTTTGCTTTGTATTAATTATGCTGTATTTTGTCAACTAATCAATAATGCATGAATTGGAAGTTTAATCCCC
This sequence comes from Dorcoceras hygrometricum, assembly GCA_001598015.1. Taxonomy (NCBI): domain Eukaryota; kingdom Viridiplantae; phylum Streptophyta; class Magnoliopsida; order Lamiales; family Gesneriaceae; genus Dorcoceras; species Dorcoceras hygrometricum. The sequence continues at coordinate 183,466 of KV006883.1, forward strand.
GGTCATGCCATTCTTGGTCATGTTGCTAATAGACCATATCTTTGATTTACACGATCTCTGCATTTTGTATTCTTCATTTTGTTATTTTTACTTATTACAAATTTTCTTAGTACTGTTCTGATAATATTTTCTAGTTAAATTACCTACGTAACCAAATCTTGATCCTTTAAATTCATTTGGAAAAACCACTCAAAGGAATCCACTGTGGTCGATTCATATTGCTGTAAAGTAGCGTTTGATGTCTCCCCACAAGTAATTTTCGTGTACGAGTTGAATTGAATCTGGAAAATGACTAAGTTTCTGGTCAAGTACGGTCGGTCAAATTATGATGGAAATATGAACTCTTTTGCCCCAAGGCCCCTTGTATGAGTTCGTATCGACCCAACAACTCTGACCCAGACATCCATACTCTATTCTCGACTACATGACGAGACCTAAGCCTTAACCAAAAGCAAATTCCTATGTGCTCAAGAACCGACTATTGTAACTAGATTCATCAAATAATATACATATAGAAGATAAATCTCCACAATGCTTGAAAATATTTATTAACCACGTGATGACCAATAACAACTGAAGCTTCTTCTAACAGCTTGGATGCGCGACCATCTGAAATGGGTTTATCATGAAAACTATCATTAAGACTGTTGTCTTGATTTGATAAACTAGTCAAAAGGGCAAATAAACAAGTTATCCTCCACCGAAGTACCAACACTCATTTTTATCGTGAATATATTTTTTATCGTGAATATATATATATATATATATATATATATATATTCAGTATGAGCATCTTTGTGGGCGTTTAACTAAAATCTGACATTGTGTTTTACTTTGTGGTACACCCACATAAAACACAGTGTTGGAATTTCGTTAGACGTCCACAAAGATGCTCATACATGGCGTCAATAGTATCAAATATATATATATTGTATATATCACTAACCACATTTGTGTTTTCAGCCCAAACATTGCCGATTATCTGGGCCTGTCTTGCCTACCCCTCACAACATCTAAAGTTTAAAGCAATCGGGGGGGCCATTTCTGCAAGTGTAAGACATACAGCAAGTGTAAGACATAATATTGAGAGAAAAAAGAGACATACTATTTAGAATTCTTTTAATAATAATAAGCTCTTGAAGTGTATTTCACCTATTATCGACGGCGAGACAAATTAATTTTTTTTTTGTAACAAAAACTAAGAAATTAGTAAACTATAATTTTGATTTTAAATTTAGAATTTCTAATTTTTGAGAGAATATTTATAAAACAACATAGCATACAAACACTAGCAGTTTTTGTGGACACTCCTCGTTCATGTCTACTCTTGATTGTACGTAAATTTTGTATACAAAAATTTCTAAAAAAAATTCATTTCACTATTCTAATCATGGAGTATTCTCATTCATAAAATCCTTATATTATATTGTTTCCTACATTTGACTAACGATCCATTAATCTGTAATTTACTATACTTCAGAACATCCTATTCGGTATATTAAAAGACCCAAACAAATATCCTATTCTTCATATTAAAAGACCCAAACAATTAATTTAAAATTATGAGAAGGGATGGAAAATTAATTTTTGGTAATAAAGATTAACCACTCAATTTTTCTAAGCCAATGAATATTAGCATAGATATCAAAATCTTTGGTTTCTCTGTACGTAGATATTCTATACAATTTCTTGTTTAATCTCAAATGTATATTTCCAGATGAGAGAAATTTTACGTAGCGGATAATTTTGAAATTTTCATCTACCGTTTTCTCTTTATGAGATGCGTGATTAATTTTGGAAAACACAATATTAACCCTCATATTTCAGTCTGAATCAGAAGTATAAGGATACAGAAACGCACTCTTCGTTTCTTAATATAATCAATCAGATTAACTTTGATTTGATTTTCAATTCCCAGGATTTTTTTATTATAATTATCGAATCTAGAATAAATAACTTGGACGACCATGCACGTGAAGATGTACTGTAAAAATTTCGGTTGGCTTCTTCTGTGCCTACTGATATAAGTTTCGATTATTGTGTTCAAAATATCTATGATGTCGGAAGAACAATTATAGGAACAGGTCACCTCAACTAATTATTTTTTATTTCGATAAATTATTTTCTTTTTCCCAGCGCATTCCAAGAAAATTTATTTTGTTAGTTAACAGAATCATTTAATTTGGTATATAGGAAAAGAAAGAAAAAGAAAACTTCATAAAAACAATCTTTTTTGGCATTATAAAATCAGTGGCTAATTCAATATGCTCGCTCGCCATAGTTTGCTTGCTCCCAGCAACATGAATTCTGTATTTTGATGTTTTTATTTGTTTTAGACAATGTTATAACTGGTAAGAAATGACTTGTAATTGGTTTAAAGAATCATGTTTTTGATAAGAAAAATATATATATATTTGATAATTAGATGAGGAAATTCCAGTTTACATTCGGTTTACAACGTAATCAATTTATTCTCCTTAGGGTCCCTATAGCTGCATTTTAAAAAGCTGGAGAATATATAAAACAATGTCTATTTAAAAAATAAAAATATATTAGCTTCTAAAAAGTTACGCTTAGTTAATTCATACAAATATAAAATCTATTTTCAAGGTAAAGAGAAGGACAAAGGGTTGAACAGTTATAATAAAGAAAAAATGCGCGAAGCAGTTATTGAAACGAATATCAATCGAGAGAAAGAGCAGGTTGATTAGCAACAGCTAGTCCAACATGGAGGAAGAAACGGCGGTGATAGTAGTCGGCGGCGGCCCGTCCGTCCTGGCGACGGCGGCGTGTTTAAGCCACCTCTCGATCCCATACATACTTGTGGAAAGAGAAGAGTGCATTGCTTCACTGTGGGAGAAATACACCTACGACCGAGTCCACCTGCACCTGCGGAAACAGTACTCCGAGCTCCCACTGCTGCCGATCCCCAGAGCTTACTCCACCTACTTAACGAGAACGGAGTTCACACAGTACTTGAAAGACTACGCTGCGCGTTTCGGGATCCGCCCCATCCTCCGGCAGGCGGTGGAAGCAGCGGCGTACGATGAAGTCGAAGGAAAGTGGAACGTCAAGGCGAGAGATTGGTCCGATGAAGTGAAGCAGTACAGGTCGAGGTTTCTTGTCGTGGCAACCGGCGAATCCTGCGACGCTTTCTTGCCGGAGATAGAGGGTTTGCAGAGCTTTGATGGTGAGATTTTGCATTCGACGCAGTACAAGAATGGGAAGAAGTTTAAGGACAAAAGTGTGCTGGTTGTGGGGAGTGGCAACTCTGGAATGGAGATTTCCTTTGATCTTGCTAACTCTGCTGCAAAAACCTCCATTGTTGTCCGAAGCCCGGTGAGGTCAATGCATCAAATTCTTTTTTTTTTTAACTCCATTTCCTCATTTTTTTATGCTGCTAATTCAATGATATGGCACGAATGCACGTCAAGGGTGAAAGAGGACGGTGCAACCGATGATTCCAGCTCTATATCAATGCTCATCTTAGTTTATCATATTGGAAAAAATCATTTTAGTTTCGACAAATACTCACCGACTAGATAAACGTACTCATCAGTGAATTGAATCTACCTCAAATATTATATTTTGGTCTAGCTAGACAGTTACACAATACATACAATATGGATTTGTTGGAAAAAGCTTACACATAAATTCTAATTTTATACTCCTATCTACAGTGGAAGTCTGATTGTCGGTCCATTGAACCATCGACCTTCTGATAGTCAATACTCAGTTAATTAGCTCTGGAGCAAAACTCGTTTCTAGTTATTTAAACATATTGCCGAATATATATATATATATATATAAATTTGATATGATGGGCATCATAGGTGAACATCATATCAATCTTTTATATATATATATATTATTGCATGTATATGGGTTGTGCATCATTTGTTTGTTCAAGTACAACAATCGATTATCCCGTATGGATACATTTGTTGTCGCAGATTCATATACTATCAAGGACGATAACGCATGTGGGTTTGGTATTAATGAAGTATCTAAGTTTGAATAAGATTGATTCTATACTTATTATGATGAGCAAGCTTGTTTATGGAGATTTGAGCAAGTTTGGTATCCAAAGACCAAAAGAGGGCCCATTTGTCATGAAAGACAAGTATGGGAAATACCCTGTTATCGATCTTGGGACCTGTCGAAAAATTAAACAAGGGGAGATTCAGGTTAATTATACATATAAAGATATTATTTTATTTGAAATAAGTAAATTTTTTAAATTTCTTTGTTTCTGATATTATTATATATAAACAGGTGTTGCCTGCAGGGATAAAGAGCATTAGGGGCAAAAGTGTGTTATTTGAGAACGGGAATGAATATTCGTTCGATGCAATTGTCTTTGCCACGGGCTTCAAAAGATCGACAAAACTCTGGCTCAAGGTCAATTCTTTGTTTTGTTTTATATTTCAAAAAATCAATTCAGTAATTATTTAAAACAATTCGCTTTATTTCTTTATAATGTGTAAAGAGAAAAAAGGTTATTTATTTTTATATTATTTTTGGCAGGGAGATGATTATCTTTTAAATGATGATGGGCTTCCAATTCCCAGTTACCCAAATCACTGGAAGGGTAAGAATGGGCTCTATTGCTGTGGGCTGGCTCGGAAAACCATTTATGGAGCTGGCGTTGATGCCCAGAAGATAGCCAGTGACATCAAAGCCTTATTGTAACTGCTTCTAGCTCTTTTATGGACTTCGATGATGATGATTATTGTTATTATTATTTGAATCAATAATATTGAATAAAACTTTTAACCCATGCTTCAAAGAGTGTGATGTTTTTGTTATTGTTATTTGAACTCTGGAGATTTAAAAATTCGCTGCAATTGTTAAGTACCTTAGACAATGAAAAATCAAATCAGTCTTTTACTTATTAATATTCAAAGATGACTTCAATATTCAACGAGATTGTAAATAAATAAGAAGAATAATTAAAAATAAGCTATTTAATTGTTTCTTAAATTAAATTGAGTGCGGTACGATTTATGTTAGAACTTAGAAGTTAGATTAATTTGTAAACAAACAAAAGAAACAAATAGAAGTAGGAACGGGGTTTTGAGACACCCACATATAATTTTATTTTGTGAGGAACGGCGTTAGTATTACGTATTCGGCCTTGATTCTTAAAATTATTTTGAATTTTTTATCGTGATAAAATTTAAATTTCATTTGAATTTATATTTTGTTTATAATTTATTAGTAATAAAAAAAATTGCAACTCTATGGTAAGGGCCACGAATATTAGTCCAAATATTTGGGCCGAAAATGCTAAAGCCCAAACAGCTTTAATTGGACAACTCCGCCGTGGATACGGAGCTTTTCCGATCATCTCTGTCATCGATTTTCCCCAAACCCTAGAAAAATCCTAATTCATGAAAATCGACGAGCCAGATGGAAATGCGTGATCTTGCAGTTTTCTCCACTTATTGACGATGAAACGCGTTTGGGGGTTGTCGGAATTCGCTCAAACCGAACAATTTCTCCTAAAATGCCGAAACATGGCCCATGGTTCGCTCAAAACTCATAAAGCAATCAGAAAATCCTCAATCCCAGCTCGATTTGTCCGGCTATATGTTACGCAGACTCCTTATAGTAGTTCAAGTCAAACGGTGTGGTCCTCTATTATATCCCTGTTTTTACACAAATGTGACGCTCGTTCTGCCGAGCCGAGTGTGGATGAATATTTGAGAGAAAAAGCTTCCGAGTTGAGGGAAGAGATTTTGAGTCATAAGGATGACGTGGAGGGAATTGAGGATGTTTTGAAAGAAAAAGGCGTCTCTTTATTTAGAAGATACTCCGATGGATCTGCTGTGGTTGAGCTCTTGTCGCAGCTGAAGAGTTTTCCAGTTTTAGCTCTAGAGGTGAATATTTTTTCATCTTGTGCTTTTTATTGTGTTTCAGTAGTTGCTACGAAAAATGTTTGCGTGATGAGTTTAAGTGTTCGCGTTTAATTGCCAGTACTAGCCTATTATTTTTTCCCAGATGTGCGTATAAAAACATGTTGAATTCGTTGCTTGAATTTGTGCTAGATGGATGCCTGATCAAACGTTACAATTATGTCATGTATTAAGAAGCTATACAAAAGGGATTTGAATTATATTTCGACTTATATACGGATTGCTTTTCCAAATTGATGGATCCGAACTTATGGGATACATTTGTTAGTTTTCAATTGTTTTCCTGTCAGGTTTTTGAGTGGAGGAGGAAACAACTGGACTATGCCTCTCCAATGACGGTGGAGGAGTATACAAAGGGTGTTGTGATAGCTGGTAGATTGAAAAATGTTGATCTCGCTGTTGAGCTTTTTAATGAGGCATCCAATAAACAGCTGAAGTCCACATCTTTATATAACGCACTTATGAGCACTTATTCATATAATGGTTTGGCTATGAAATGCCAGTCCTTGTTTCAGGAGTTAAAGAGTATATCCACTTGTACTCCATCAATCGTAACATACAACATACTTATTTCAGCATTTGGTCGCTTGATGCTTGTAGATCACATGGACGCGACCCTTAGGGAGATTAGGGATCAAAATGTAAGACCAACTGTCCACACATACAAGGCTCTAATTGCTGGTTATATCACAGCTTGGATGTGGGATGAGATGGAAAAGACATACTTAATCATGAAAGAAGGGTCTCCCAAACCCAACCTGGATATCCATTTGCTAATGCTTCGAGGATATGCAAACTCTGGTAAGCTTGAACAGATGGAACAAATGTATGAAATGGTAAGGAATCATGTGACCCATAAGGAAATTCCATTGATTCGAGTCATGATATGTGCATACTGTAGGAGTACTGATGTTGCTAGAGTTGATAAGGTTGAAGGACTGCTCAGATTAATTCCGGATGATGAGTACAGACCTTGGTTAAATGTGATCTTGATTTGTTTATATGCAAAGCAAGATCTTCTGGAGCGAATGGAAAATTCCATCAGCGAGGCATTTGAGCGTAATGCCTATGTCACAACTGTTAGCACGATGCGATGCATCATTTCAAGTTATTTTAGGCAGAATGCAGTGGACAAGCTTGCTGTCTTTCTGTCTCGTGCTCAACATGCAGGTTGGAATATCTGCCGATCTCTTTACCACTGCAAAATGGTCATGTACGGGTCGCAAATGCGCCTTTCTGAAATGGAGAAGGTTATCGATGAAATGGACCAAGTAAATATGCACTGCTCAAAGAAAACATTTTGGATCTTGTACAATGTTTATCAAAAGTATGGTCAAAAAAGTAAGCTTGAGCAGGTTGTTGGACAGATGTTCAAGCATGGTTATGGAGCACCATTGCCATCAAATTTTGTTTAATTCTTCCTTGAAGTCGCAAGCGTGAAAACAATACTAGTACTCTTGGTGCACTCATGGAAAGAGATTGGAGTAAAAGATACACATAGTCCAAGGTAAAGTTATCATCAAATAGTGTATTGGTAATTGAAATGCCTTGTGTTTGTTTGTAGCTGTGTAATTAGTAGTATGATTCTTTAAATCATAGAAACCCGTTCTTCTTCTTCTTCGTTAGTTATTACCTCAATATGTGGTAATTGATTTTTTGTGACGCAATAAAGACTTGGAGGGTATATAAATTACTTTCTGAATGTTACAGTACACAATTATTCAAAAGTATAAAAAGGTTATGATTGTTTACCAACAAAAGATTTTACATCGTTTATTTTGTGAATTTTTTTTTTACTTTCCAATATTACTAGAAATTTAAATATATCACAAGAACTCAAATTCAGAAAACGGGTCATGATATTATTTGAAATATTGGCATTCTATTATATAGATATAGTGTTAAATTAAAATATCTAAATTGTGAACTTTTAAATTACATTCAATACATAAATTTATCAAGAAATTCAGGCCAACACTGGCTTGTTTCAATGAGTTCTTGTGAGGATTGAAGACAGTCTAGAAAGTATAAGAAACTTGAAAACTGGAGGGTTCTCATCCATCAGAACTAGCTCACTTTGGGATGTTATATCTTGCCTTGTAGGTACAATGCCGGATCAGCGATTATCCCGAAACATGGTCATGGGATCCTTGATGAAAGATATGCCTCGTTGGACATGGGGGCTTGACGATCACGAAATTAATTTCTTGCTTTATACCAGTGTGTTTCAACTTTCATCCACACTCATCAGAGAAATACAGTCGTTTAAACCTTCATGGCAACTCTGTAAGAGTTCTCTGTACAGCATGTGGCAATGGTGAGACTCTTGTTGAGTTTATTGTTCATTGACTCTCCTGGAAAATGGCATCAAGTTTCATGATTTTCAACAATATTTAAGGAAAAGTGTTGTACAATAAACCTTTACACCAGACCAGAGGTGTACGTATACCGACGCATGCTGCAGTTGACACTTTGATTTACGCCATTTTATGGGATTCATATTTCGCAGCAATTGATTAATATAATTGAGTAGAATTACGTTCAAGATTTATTTATTTTTATACATAATTATTCTACTTAGTGTAAATCAATTGAGTTCGATTAGCTTTGTTGAAAATGTCAAGAGTATGATTTATATGTGGGAATATAGATCCCACCAACCCAGAGGCCGGGCGTGCGCAAATTGCCTAGCCCAGAATATATCATTCTGTTTTTGGGAAGAGGATTATTTATATCAGAAAATATTTTATAACATTTTTTTTTAATCTCTCTTAAATGACAAGATTATGCTCATCTGCAGATTGTCCCTCATTTATTAAAAGTTCTATTAAAACCATAATAGAACTTGCCAATAATCAACATTGTGGGTAAATTTTCAATACTATCTTAAAAGGTAAATAAATATGACCCCACCTTAAATTGAGATGAAAATGCAAGTTGATTCCTTTCAAGGTAAAGTAATGTTGTAAACAATATCGAGTAACCAGATTGTGAATCTTTGTAGATTTAAGATCAATTTTTTTCAATGGTATGACTAGTAGTTGAAATATTAGTTTATAGTGAATTAATTCTAGAGTTTGTTTAACACTTTTGTAGTCTACATAACCCTTTAAATCCCCGGGCCCCTGCCTACTCGTGCATATCCCTCAATTTATCAACTTGTATGGGCTAAGGGGCCTCTGACCTATTAGCTCATTAATGAGTGAACTTAAAAAAAAAATAAAATAAATTGAAGGACCGAATTATCATTTGCCGTGTCAGGCCGACGTTTTTCAAGGGACAAAAACCCAATTGCTTTAAGGTTTATTTTTATTTAATTTCATTACGAATCCGACACAATATATATTTTTTTTTTTTGCCGACCATATTCGTAAATGGATTTAATATTCAATCAATTACAATTAAAAATTATCGTAATTTTTTGCCTCTGATGTCGTATCCTGAAGTACAAACAATAATAAGACAAAAGCATAAAGGAATATGTAATAGTCACCATTGTGGAAAACAAAAAAACAAAGGTGATAATTACATAGTTGGGGGGTGATGGACATTTTCTTGGCAATGGTAAGTCAATTACGAAAGAGGGGTTTGTTTTAAATATCATTTTATGTCATTTTCCAACCTTAGCTGTTTTTACTAAATGATTAATTTATTTTGTGGCCATAAAAAGCATTCCCAACAACTAAATTTTGTAGGATGATTTTCAGAGTGGTCCCATTTCTGAATACGGACAAAATAATATGTTACACGTTTATGAGGTATTTTAGCACCATAATCTTTAAAGATTATGCCTCATTAACTGCCATTCTTTGTACACACATTCGACATCATGCATATTTTACTAATACAGACAAATAATAATATTCTCCCTGTCCTGAACATTTATACTTTTATTCATTTTCACAGAAGAAAAAGATTGAAAAGACAAAGTTCAAGGCCAAAATTCTTATTTTCAATTAATTTATTTAGTGAGTGCTTTAATGTGACATAAGTATCCATTTAATAATGTTATATTGATAAAAAAAAATTACAGAAACCAATAAATATAGATATGTGGATGGAAAAAGAACTGGACAATAAGTAAGGCGAATTGGTAAATCATCATACCAATGGGATGGCAAAATCTGTGATAATTGAGTCACATATATTTCATTAAAAAATTTTATTTTGGATGGGTGAAGATTCAATCTTCCAAAGTAGTAAACGAGGAAAGCACCTTTATTTTAATGTCTTCCAATCAAAATCGACAACCTTTACTGGATTCATTAGCATCAAGAAAAGAGGTTACCACAAAGCAATATGATTGGTGGCATTATTATTAATGACGAAAGCCAAAATGCATCCACCCCATTCTAGAACAACTGATCCAACGGCTGCCAAGAATTAATCAAATCAACGTCACATGATGGTGAGATTCCATTCTTTGGACTCACGTCTAATCAATTTTCCTTTTTTCCTCTTATTATTCTTCTTTTATTTATCTAATGGTTTTTTTTAAAAAAAAACTATTATTTGGCATGCGGATTTTTTATGGACGGGGTTTTGGGGAGTCTTGGTTTTAAGTTCAATGGTCCACCACTCCAAAACGGTGTAAAAGAACACAAGTTTGGGGGGGAAAAGAGATGTAATTCCTAGTTTTGTTGTGTTGGCTTTAAGGTTGTGTATAGAGACTATTAATCCATAGTGGGATACAAAAGATTATTGCAAAGCTTGTCTTGTAGTGTATGCTCATTTTCTGAATCCGAATCGAAACCCATTGAGATTAACATAAAAAAAAATTAGTTGCCATTAAAGGGTTTTTTTTTTCTATCATATGGTGGTGATTAAGCGATGTAAGATCGGATGTGTGCTTAAAGTTCTCACATATTTGATGCTCCCCCATATGGACATCAAGAAGAGACATGAATACTTTGGATACAGTGAACCAGTAATTTTCAGAAAATATGGTGACTTGGAAGATGCACCAAAAGATGAGAAATCTTGTCTGGTTCAAGTCAGAGCAACTTGACTGATTTGCGAACATAGAGATGATTCATTTATGCTACTAAATTTCCAGAAGAGTGTATATTAAATGAAACAAAGAGGCTCAATTAATTTTGCATATAAACATAGTAATATATATTTCTAGGGAAAAAGTGTAACATACAGATCACAAGAGCTCTGAAATAAGCTTTTACAGCAGTAGCCTAAGGGCGAATAACTACGGACCGATCAGAGCCACCTGATAGATCCCTAATGGTCCAAGAACCCCCTCCTTGATTACTTGATGTGGTTCTACAAATCTAAAACTCGAAATCTTTCTACTAGATCCAATAATGCGTATGACTCTGAGGTACCATACCGTATGGACTCAGCTTCTGTGGCAGAATGCCACTTGCATATGGACTGGTTCTACACAATCATATAACTACACACGAGTACTAAGATGTCAAGCTTGTATTGCTGCGGTAATTTGAGGTTAAGTGATGTATCAACAGTTAGGGTGGATGAAGCTTTTAATCTCATCCATTAGACACTGGAAATGGTCGTTGTTAGGCAAGAAATAGAACCCGATTGTTGCCTTTTCGAGATACAGGAGATTCACTTCTTTACCGGATTTCTTGAGCCCCTCAACGTAGCGTAATTGCCAATCTTGAAGAAGATCCAATCCAGCCACAACTACCAAACTTTTTGGGAAATCAAGTTCTTCGAGTGGTTTGCTCCTCGGCCCAAACACGTTACATGCTGGATGGTCTCTATCTTCTCCTTCAGGTAGGTATGCTCTCCAGTACCAATCGCGGTCCTGAACCTTGACAAAGTATTTCCCGTCCAATAGTTTCTCTGATTCAGTCCTTTCTTCCCCGCCGAACAGGGGATGAAGAAGAATATTGCCCAACACCTCCACATCCTCTTTTGCAGCCCGGACAGCAACATGATGGACTATATTACCGCCAGAACTATCCCCTGCCAAATGCACATGGACTTTGGAATTTTTCCCACTTCTAAGCCATGATCTTGAGTGAACCCACTTAAGAGCTGCCCATCCATCATCATATGCACACGGGTATCGATGCTCTGGGGATCTACGATAGTTTACAGAGACCACAGCAGCCTTGCAAGTGTTCACAAGGCGGCGACAAAATGTGTCATAGATTGCACTATTGGCTGAGGAATGAACAAAGCTTCCCCCATGAAAGAATAAGATCACAGGTACAATTTCAGTATCACTCAACGGCTTTTCAAGTTCCATAATCCCCCATTGAGTCTCATTATCACGAGACTCCAAATAAACACGGTTAAGGAGGCTTGTTGCACGGTCCACAACATCGAAAGAGTAAACTCCATCAACAGGATTGGCATTCGCTGGAACTTTGCGGTCAAGAAACTCGTTTAATTCACGGTTAAAAGTTCCATCAGGACGCCGAAGTAAATTATAGGCAAGCTTGAAATTTGATATGAGAATCCATGTATTAAGTGGAACCACCCTCTGCACCAAGTCAAGAAACCTTTGTTAAACCAAATTTAGGGGGGAAAATTATCAATAACAAACAAGAATCACAAATCACTAAGATTATCCCAGTAACGTAATCAGCTTTTGAGGAAAAATCTGAGAAGGAAAGTAAGGAAAAAGGATCATGTCCGTAAAAAGAAAGGAGACAGGAAAGCGGAGAAGCCACCCCCCAAAATATCCCAACAGCCAGTATTAATTCGGGTTAAGGGGCTGCTAAATCAGAAGCACAGAGAGAGAAACGAAGAGGGGCATATACTTTGCGATAAAAGAAAGAAAAACTGTCATCAGAGAGACAAAATAGAAGAACAAACCCTAAAGATCAAAGGTAAAAAATTCAACTTTTCCGCAAATCAGAGCTTTTCTCATCAACCTTTCTCAGACCCCAAGATAAATCTCAAACAAAAAACATAAAACAAATAAAAACCCACATCACAAATCATCCTAATTCAGAACAAGACTGAAAACAAAGAATTCCAAACAGCGGATAAAAGATACATGATTATAATCACCTTCGATTCACTAGCATTTACTTCATTACTACCAGCCATGAGGAACTGTAGAATCACCCACAAGAAATCTCACTCAGTGATCCCCAAGCAAAATAAAAAAAAAAAACAAACAAGAACAGAGACCAATGTTTTTGAACCTATGCTCCCCTTCCCTTATACGCCACCCTGTTTTTGTGAGCTGGTGCAGCCATTTACTCCTTGTTTTTATTGGGTTTCTCCAGACAACAAACAAAGAAATAAGATACTTCTGAATTATACAAAGACAGAAAAGAAAGGCCTTCGGTCTTGTTCACTAAACCAAGCAAAAAAAAATTCATACAGGAACAAAGATGGAGAAAGCAGATGAAAAGGAGAATAATTTAATATTATATACAGAGTACAATAATCATAATATAATACATACATCTAGTAAGTAAATGAGGCTAATAAGAGAGGAAAATGAAGAAGAGGCGTGTGTGAAGTTACAAAAATAGATGTGTGAGAGAGAATGTCGAAGAGAGAGAAAGTGAAGGGGAGTGCGTGGAGTCAAAGGGAAAAGGAACGGCGGAGGCAGGGCGGAGACGAGAGAGACGACAAACTGAGGGCGGCCGAATTAAGCAATAAAGAAAAACCAACCATTAGGATTTTTTTATATAAACACCACTTTTTTTTTAACAACCAAATATCCATAAAATCTATTATATTCCTTTGGAAAACAGTAACTAATTTTGGTAAAAAAAAATTAAATATTTATCTTATATGTTTAATATTTATTTAAAATTTATTTTCACATTTTATCTTTTAAAAGTGTATATCTATTGTTTAATATATATTGATGAAGTATTTTTATTAGTGTTAAAAACATATTATGTTACACACACAAATTTCCCGCCCTTAAAAAGGTTAAATGAGACCTCTTCTTTAAGTTTTTTTATTTCTTAAAGTGTATATTTCTAAAAACATTCCAGTGTCAATGTGCAGACCATAATCAATTATATTACGGGAATAAAAAGGAGTAAACAAAGATAAATTATTATAAATAAATAACTGTTAATAGTGTGATGTAAATTAATAATAATAATAATAACATTATAAAGGAAAATGGATACAAAGATTTTCACAATGATTACATTCAACCAGTCATAAATCGAATACTCGCATAAAAGATACATTTGTCATATATGTGTCTTCCTAGTGTTATAAACATGTGATCTTTAGTAAATGATCCTTTTAAATTTTTATGGTCCCACTCTAATTAAAAGAGTAATAATTACTTCACATTCGTCTATACGAAAATTTCAACAATTAAAAATTTATGATTTAATTATTTGTAGAATAGATTGTTAGATTTTTAATTTATGCCATTTTAAACTTTTATGTCACAACATATGAATAAATATTATGTCTTTATCATTAAGATTTTTATATATAGTCATTATAACCACACCCACCGATAATAAATATATAACGAGTATCCCATGCAATTTATATGCCCCCATGCTAATGTTATAATCATGATTAGTTTGATACTTTCGAAATACCACCAAATTAACTTTCGATACAAAATGACAATTAAGCAGAGTAAACACAAAGTATTATGGTCTGCATGCTAATCTCTCGGCTGTAGGTAGAATAAGCTATTTGAACATTAAAATTTATACCTTTTTTTTTTTATACACTGCTATTTGTATATATTATAGCATTTATAATCTAGAGAAGCAATTATCAGCAGGGTGCATGAGGGAAGAAGACTTAGTGACATGTGGTTCGAACCCTAATACGGAAATATCTATACTCTTTCTGATCGATCTGCCTATTCCAGAGAAACAGGTTTGCTTGGATAAACAAATGTGAGTAAATTGAATCAGGTAGCAAAATTATGCACGTGCTTCTTTGTTGGTATTATAAAATTTGGAATACTCGAATCTATATTTACTAGTTTGAGATAGTGCTATTAAATGGACAGGTTGAAAGAGAAATTTTGCTTAGAATATGTTCAAAGCATATTTTTCTAATTAAATTCCATTAGGAAAAAGAGTCCTCTGGTTCCTGCGTAGATAATTGACAGGGATCACTCTTGAGCTAATGTTTTCCTTTCTATGAGTGCTAGAATCATTAGAATATTATACATATACATATATATATATAATATTGTTTTGGGGATGTGTATTTAATTTTTCTGAAGACCTATTAATATTCTTGGTTGGAGTTCAATATTGAACTTCTGGTCTTTTTGGGGATGTGTATTTAATTTTTTGGAAGACCTATTTCATATGTATATATATATATACGCGAATTTGATATCCTGCACGACCCACTTCTCAACCTCCTTCCCCGACTGCTACGTGGCACCATGTGATTGGACCAACGTTTTAAGTTCAACATTTTTGTCATGTTTTTTTAAATTCGGACCAATCATATGGTGCCACGTGGTAGTCGGAGAAGGAGGTGGGGAAGTTGTGCATGTAGTGTGTATATATATATATATATATGGAGGTGAAACTCAAAACTGAAAACATTTTCATTTTTGTTTGTATTTGCATTTATTAGGACGGACAGGCAGGCGCGAAGTTAACGTTGGTTTGAAGTGAGAAAAATCACCGAAAATAAGGCATACCCTATATTTTGGACATACTTTCCATAAATTCGAAAATCTATGTGTAACATTGGTTTTTTTTTTAAAATGTTTGAAATATTATATTCTTGTTTATGTTCCTCCAGCAACTCACATTCTTGGCTCAATTTTCAAATAATTCAAAAATTTGTGATCGAATCTGAAATTACAGCTAAATGCTTACCTTTATAATCGTCGTGTAACATACAAGTCAATAAAATATAAAATTAGCTTTTTGGACGGTGACCAAAAGCACAGTGATTGTTAAATCGGATTGCAGAAAACCAACTCAGATAGTAAAAAAACTTAAAATAATATAGTTTTCTTAAATGTCTTACACGTCAATTAATTTCACCTGGTAAAACGATAGTCACTGAACTAATACACAGAGCACATGTGTTGCATATACATCAAATATACACATTATATATTTATTAATTTTTCTTAATTTATATTTAATTATAATTTATGTTTATATGTTAAATTTGAGATAATGGATATGATAGTGAGATAGGGAGAAAATGATATGAGAATAATTCGAGTGATTTATTATATTATTGTGCTTTAACTAGTAAGTATTTGAAAGTACGATAAAACAAATTTGGACATTAATTAAAATAAATAATGTAGTTATTCTAAGATGTTTAAACGTTATACGATATCTTAGATAGTTTAAATAATTTAGATCAGTGGACCTATGTGATTTCATGCAAGATTTATAATGATAAAAGATCTCATATTGTTCTTCCTAAGACCATCTCAAACCCATTGCACCATCTTAGCGTAACACTAACTTCAAAATGGTGTAATTTGTACACTAAATATAAAAGTCATCTCCAACCCATCAACTTCAAATTCAACACTAAAAGGAATATTCCCGAAATATTCTATAATATTTTATTTATTACAAATAATATTTATTTCACAAAATAAATTTTAACATATTAAATAAAAAATACATTAATATTATATTTTTTCATTTGCTATTTTATTATTAACCGTAGTTATTCATTTATATAGATAATAATATGTAATTATAAAAGTTGTATAAAAAGTGTTGCACCAAATTTGATGCAACATTGTTCACCAACACTAAGATAGAGTTAAGTTTGTCGTTGGATTGAAGTGGATTTTTTAACACCAATTTGGTGTATTACTCCAATTTGAAGTCCCATTGGAGATGCTATAAATGAAATAATTATAGGATTTAAGTCATGTGTCGGTTTAAAAGAGCTTTAATAGAACCGTGCTGCCCACAAATTATACTAAAACATAAATCATATTTTGAATTTTAAAATTATTATATGATGCATATCTACTGATCCGAATGTTTGGCATCGAAAAAGTTTATAATAAGTAAGATATGACATTTCTTTTTAAATTGGAACATAAAATCTTCATATTTCTTAAATTACCGTGATATAATGTAAATCAAGTCGCGACATTTGTAATTTTTGTATTTAAATTAGAAAGAAATTAAAATTATACATTTGGTAATGTATCTGAAATTTGAATGCAAAATATCCTCAAATCGACAAATCAGATTAACTGCTCCCTATCATTATTTCCTTCATTAATTTGTTTATTATTATTCTTGTTTTGAGTGTAAGTTATTTTATTTTCTTGAAAGTTTTAATAGTTTTTTGTATTGTAATCTCTTGAAAGCGTAGAGCGACAGGGAGACAAATGGAACATGAAAGCAGCTAAAATATTATCAAAATCTTGTAGTTTATTATTATCGGATTCTTCTGTCAACCACTCAAATTTCCGGTGGCGCCACCGCCGTTGCGAGCTAACTTACTCCACCGTGTGCAATCATTTGCAGGATTTCAGTTTGTGTATCATCCTTGTTTCTTTCGTTGATCCGGTCATCAAGTTTTTGTGTCCTTGTCTTTGAATTGTCGTGAGGGTACTTTCACAGTCTCTGATGGGATCGAAGCCGTGGCTTTATCCGGCTCCGACCTATCGAAGCTTAGAGACCTACTGGGACATTGATGACGACGCTCCAGGGCCGCGCTGTGGACACACGCTCACTGCTGTGGCCGCCACTAAGACCCGCGGCCCCAGGCTCATTCTCTTCGGAGGGGCGACCGCTATCGAGGGTGGGGATGGAGGAGCTCCCGGAATCAGTAATTAGCTTCGTTTCCTTTTTTGTTTTTCTTTTATCTGCTCTGCGACGACTTGTTTGGTAATGGCGGTGTTTGGTTTTGATCCTCTAGGGTTGGATGGAGTGACGAATTCTGTTCATTCATACGATATCCTCACTCGGAAGTGGACCAGGTTATTTCTTACTTTCCCTCCGAAGCTTGAATCATCATTTATTTGTATTGGTATGACTTTTATCGTATTTGTTGCTGCTTGGATGCTTATTAATTTAACTATCTGAATTATTTAAATCAGACTCAGGCCGGCTGGCGAGCCTCCATCTCCGAGAGCTGCACATGCTGCGGCAGCTGTTGGCACGATGGTTGTTTTTCAGGTGATCAAAGAAAAAATGCCAATTTATCTTTTGACGGTGATGAATTTTGTTGAAATAAATTTCTTATGGATGTCTATTGCTTTCTGTTAGGGTGGCATAGGTCCCGCAGGGCATTCAACTGATGATCTGTATGTGCTCGACTTGACTAATGACAAATTTAAGTGGCACCGGTGAGTTAAAAAGAGATTTCTGTTGTATTTTTCTGCTGTTTTTGCTATCTTATTGTTGATTTCGTTAATGTTGACTGCTTGATACGACCTTAGAGTTGTCGTTCAAGGAGAGGGACCAGGGCCTAGATATGGCCATGTCATGGATTTGGTTGCACAAAGATATCTTGTTGCCGTTAGTGGCAATGATGGTGAGTGTATAATTTCTACTAGCTTTTCTACCTAATTAGATGATAGGTCATGATTTGTTTGCACCTTGCAGTAATATCACTTATGGAACATGGGAGATATTATGGTTTATTGTTTGAGAGAATTACTTCAGCAGTGGGGTAAATTAAGTGTCACTATTTTCTGAATGAGACTTTGGCTATCAATGCAGGCTCTAATCAGTTGTTTGGATTTGAAGATAATTATGTCAGTTTGTTTTGTTCACCCTTAAATCCATGTTCCTGGAGAGTTTATGTACTGAAGTAGCAAATTCAGTTACATTTTTTTTAAAAAAAAAGATTAATTACCAGTTCGTTTTCAGTTACTTATACCGCCAATTTACAAAATCTCAACTAAATCTGTCGAGTTCGATTGAAATGATCATATCTGGTCTCATTAACCTTCGGGAGCACTTATTTCATCCATCATATGATGTTGACAATTCTTAAACATGCTGCTGGCACATGTTTTGTAGCATAAATCAACCCATAGAATAAGTTCTGTTCTTTCCTAACCCTACAGTGGAGAGACCCCTCGTTTCAGTTCTCCTCTGCTACCAATAATCCCATAAGCGTTTCACGTTTAACAGTGCTCCTTATAGCTCCTATGAGAATCTGTGAGTTAGATCAGGAACACGTTAGTAGGATTAGGATTTTGCGACATTAATTCCTAATTCGCATATTACTGTGGTAGCCAGTCTACATTGTGGCATACATCTCATCCTGTTTTTATGACTAAGTTTCACCAATTTAGTTCTGGTTTGAGTTTTGCTTCTAAAAATTTTTGAAATGTTCGTTCTTAGCTACTTAGCTCCTTTTAACTGAACTGGTTCACTCATGTTTGGCAGTTTTGGACTTGTGCCTATTATTTGATACTACTAATTACAGAGTTCTTATTTCCGTAAGGTAAACGAGTGCTATCAGATGCTTGGGTTTTTGATACTGCACAGAAACCATATTCATGGCAGAGACTTAACCCAGAAGGTGATAGACCATCTGCTAGAATGTGAGTTTGCATTAGCTTTCTGAATCATGCGCTCTACTGTTGCTTTCGTATATTATAGCATGTGTAATCCCAAAGTGTAGCTTTTCCTTTATCATTGTGTTTTGTTTTCTGTAATCTGTCGATCAAGATGATTGGCTGAGGAGTTGTGCCCTATATCTTTTCAAACCATTGGGTTTTAGATTCATGAAAGAGCTATTCTGAAAATAGACTATAGCTCTCCTCGTTCTTTGACCGATATTTTGGATTGAAATGGTTGAAATTAACTAGCAAATGTGTTGTGTCAACTTATAATAAATATATTTTAAGCCGGGTACGGTTCTTAGAAAGATTGACGTCTAAGTACTAATATAGATGAATCGAGTCAATTGAGCAGGAACAATCTAATTAATCTAGATTAACAAATTAAAATACAATAAAATAAATGCAACAATTCAAATTGAAAGCAACATTATTGCTGTGGAGGGAAATTCAATTTTGTAGAAACAACGAAAAGTACATGTGTACCTAGCCAGTTATATTCCATAAAAATGGCTAAATACATGTGTACAAGCCAGTTATATTCCATCTGTCAAATTTAAATTCAATAAATTAATTATCCAATTCACGGTGTGATTTTCTATCCTATTTACTAATCAAAAGGTCGAATTAATAAACCTAATTAAATCTATATTCCGATTATTTGTAATTGAATTTAGTTAGATCTTAAATGCTTTAGTCATATAAACTTCGTGTTTATCTAAAAATCTGGTATCTCAAGTCGATTTTACTAGCCATTAGTTGTTATTATGAAGCTAAAAGTAATCTATCACCTTTAGATTATAGATTGAACAACATTTTATACATTTCAATTGGCCAGATTAAATACAAACATGATAATTAAACATCAACCAATAAATTGAAATAAATAATAGAACTGAATGAAATTTAAATCGTCAAAACATAATTCGCCATGATCTATTGTGGCCTTTGTTAATAAAAAATACTCAAACGTTAAGACTTAAGCAAAACCAAGAACTGATGTTTAAATACAATGAAGTAAGGCCAACGAAATCTATACTCAGCAATTTAGGTGCATGTTCTTGCTCGATTTGAAGTCTTCTCTCCAGCTTCAAACCTAGACATTGGTGTCGTGAATGATCTTAAAAAGTTTCAAAGATAAATTCAAAACTTATATTAGTTATTTTATAGTAAGCCTTGATTTTCCGTATAAACTTCCAAATGATCGAGTTCGAAAGCATGTTTCTTTATTTCCCTGAATTTCCATGTAATTGTGAAGGCTTTTTACCTGTGTAAAGGCACTGCCAATTCCTTGTCAACTTCCGGGTCTTCATTATTTTCATTCTCACATAGGAACAACATTTAGGTTGGAACATAGTCCAGGCCAAGAATTGTTTTCATGAAATGTCACATTAAGGCAAAGGACATCTGGACTTAGGTCCGGATGGGTGCACGGCGTACGTGCTCTTCTTTAGCTGGTCATGTTATGGTCCGGACCTTGAACGGGGTCTGAGCCTTCTTCCTCATTTTTTTTCTTGCTTCTTGTTTGAGACTTTCCTTATTTCTCAGGTTATTTCCTGTGTCATTGTGTAGTTTGGCATCTTTCGCATTTTTTGCTTTTCCCAAATTTCGGCCAAACCTAAAAACATTATGAGGCAAAATTCGGAATAAAGTTGACAGAAAAGCACGAAGATGACTAAATGTCCTTATGTTCTCTGTAATTCGTGCTTATTATTCTCCATCCCTTTAGTATAAAGGCTTTTATTTCGTGCAATAATGGAATTCTGTCTATCTGTTTTCTCTCTCCTAAGTGGAGTTGTTTTTTTGTTGTTTTTCTCTTTTTGTTGAAGGAACATAGTGACTATCGTGTTACTTCCTTGCTTATGGGAAATGAAAATTTCGACAAGTCTATAGTCGTTTGTCGCCTTTATGTCTTTCAAGCACATCCTTTCATGCTTGTGCAGTTGTTATAATGTTGGAAAGATTGGAGAAAATGATGATCTTCATTACTTCATTTACACACATAATCATTGCAATTGATAATTTCCTCAATAAGGAAATAAATACTTAAATGACGGAAAATAAAGTAAGTGTTCCATGTTGTAATTACCTCAACAATTCTTTGTTTGCGGCAAACATATAGTTGATCGTTGAATTATATTTTGATTATGAGCTAGTTGATATACTCTCTCCCTCAAGTTGGAGGATAGATTATGAGGCAAGTTTGGATATATATAACGAGATTCAATGTTTGTCTAATTTACAGGTACTGCCATTACGTGTTACTTGGTCCTCTCTCCACCAATGATAGTCACTCTTCCACAATATAAATCAACTCTTTAACTGTTAATCTCTTATCTTATCATGAATTTATGTGACTGGAAAAGTGATTCAATACAAGTTATTATTCAATTTGTTCTGTAGCTATCCCTGATTTCTGATACCATAATCCCTTGGTTGTGGCAAACATAATACTTGATAGCCAGAATCATAGTCCCTTGATTGTGGGTTTATTGATATTTCTGATACAAGTTTTAAAATGTGATAGCCGATGTCATATTTCTTACAACAGCTTTAATTATTTGTAATTGGCCGTGTCGTTCTCAGGGTGAAATCAGTGGCTTGGGAATCATATCTTCTTCATTTGTATCTAGAATTCTAGATTTTATCGTTCATATTTAGATAATCAAATTACATGGTGGTTTTCTGTAGGTATGCAACTGGCAGTGCTCGATCTGATGGAATGTTTCTACTTTGTGGGGGAAGAGATGCTTCAGGCACGGTACGATAAATGTTACTCCCTGATTTATGAACTATCTGTTTACAATTCCCATCTGGTGACCAAATCTTGAGCTATTAGATCTTAGAAAAGGGAAAAACTGGAATTAAACTGACTTTTGTTCTTGAAATGTGCTTCTTGATGTGAATGTACTCATCTGTCTCGGCAAATTTCTTTTGCAATGATTTTTCTTTTCAGATGCTGTGTGAAATTGTCAAATATGTGAAGTAGTTAATCTGTGAAGTTTCACTCTGTCAGACATTTACTTGGCTAATCATGTCATTGTATGCTGTTTGGTTAGCTGATTTACACCTACTAATTTTATATATAGCGAGAAACTGTAAATTTGTATTGTATTGGATACTTTTGACTGAGTCTATCAGTTGAATGTACATTTGTACAGCCACTGGCTGATGCTTATGGACTACTCATGCATCGAAATGGTCAATGGGAATGGACACTTGCCCCAGGAGTGTCACCTTCACCAAGGTATCAACATGCTGCGGTAAGTAATAAGTTAAAAGGTTGATTGCCGTCTCATTTCTTCACAGTTCGACACAAATTTCTCGTCGTTCATCTTTACCATTTGTTTGGGTTCTCGTGAACTATGGTGCGATCAGTGATCGACGTGTTGCTTGAATTGTTCATTCATTTGATTTTTAAGAGAAATGAAGTTTGCTGACCTGATTATCGTTTTCTTTGCTAGTGCATAACAGAAGCGTTATTCAGGGTTTACAAATTTTATTCTTCATGAACTTAGTCCTATCAAGTCTAAGATTACCTAAGTTTGTGTTTTAAGTTTCAACGATTTCAGTCTAATGTTTCACTCAAGTGTCAACTGTCAAACTTGGGCTAGATCGAACTTTAATGGATAAATACTCTTACTGAATGGTTCACTTTCTAATAACATAAATGCTTCTAAGTTGCTCTATCCATTTGAAGAGGATATAGAGGCTCTAAAATACTGCAGGAGAAATTCAGAGTTGTAGGGACACAAATGGTAGTTCATGTTGATGAACTCACTCTAAGTTTTTGCTGCTTAATCTTCGTTGATATGACTTTTTTTCTTTTATCAGGTCTTTGTTGGTGCAAGATTGCATGTTACTGGGGGTGTTGTTAGGGGTGGACGAGCGGTTGAAGGTGATTCAGCAATTGCAGGTAACTATTTGTGGTATTTATTTTTGTTTGTTAGTTGTAAAAGTTTGAGCTCAGTCGGATGCTGATTATCTTCACCTTTGCACTCACCATTGTGTGCTCTTTTTCTCTGAAGTACTGGATACTGCAGCTGGAGTTTGGCTCGACAGGAATGGGGTAGTGACTTCACGAGGCACCAAATATAATGAGCCTGATTCCTCTTTAGAGGCTATGCGTCGATGTCGCCATGCGGCTGCATCTGTTGGTGTTAGAATATATATTTATGGTGGTTTAAAAGGAGGTACATTTCCTTTAGCAGCATTACTTTCTCTTTTCGACGCACAATAGATTCATCACACCTACCATTTCGGTACAAAAGTGGTGTGTTGATGATATCATCTTTATTCATAATATTTCCAGGATGTAGTAATATCCTTTACTGATTTGCTTGATTCTGATAACATGTTGCTCTGTGGATCACTGTGATTTCTTCTTGGCACATATACCTAAAGTTTTCGGGAAAAGAACATATTGCAGTGTGTTTGCTTACATCCTTTTAATTATCAGTCAATTGCTCCTGATCGAAAGGATTGCTTTTATTTGTAGGAAAATCAGCCACGCCCATTCATGAGACATCTATTTATGTAAAATTTCGTAATCATTGTTTTATCATTCCAACCTCGTAAAGTGCTTGAATGATAAAAACTTGTTTGCATGTTATGTGAAGCAAACCCATGCTTTCAGTTTCTTAGAATAATGTTTTTGTCAACATGGCTGTGAATCATTTTGGACGACTGACTCACATGATGATTGGCCCCAGTACATCAGGATTTTTTTTCATGTTTGCTTACCCATTTGATCTGGATTCTGGACCTATGAAAATCAAAAACGGATCATGAGTTATATAAGTCATTTTAATATTTTCTGGTACCACTTCCTTCCCTTTGTGCCTACGATTATGATGGGTCTTAATTTTGTGTTGCAGATATTCTTTTAGATGATTTTGTGGTTGCAGAAAATTCTCAATTTCAATCAGAGATCCAATACCCAGTTTCACCATCAGACAGAGTATCAAATCATCCTAGTTTAGCTCAATTTCCCCCTAAACTAGCTTCAGATGGAACACCCGAAACACCTTCATTTGGTGATTGGAGGTTGATTCCAAGTCCTTTTATGTGTTTTGCATGAAGTGAATGTACTTATTACTAAATTTTTTGTTTGTCTAAAGTGGAGATAAAAATTCTTTGGAGAAATTGGAGGAGGCGTCAACAGCTGAGGCTGAGGTTGCTAATGCCATCTGGCAAGCAGCACAGGCAGCATCAACCAACCCTGAAGAAACATCTTTATCAGATGATAATTCACATGCTACAGAACTCACTTCCGATGGCAGTGATATCGAGACCGATGTTCGCCTTCACTCTAGAGCGGTGTGGTCCTTATTCTTTGTGTTACGTACAATTTGATAAGCATATTTCAAAGCTCCGAGTTTATTATTTTCAATGCTACAGGTTGTAGTTGCAAAAGAAACTGTAGGGAACTTGGGAGGTATGATTCGACAGTTGTCTTTGGATCAATTTGAAAATGAAAGTAGACGAATGATTCCATCTCATAATGAACTGTCCCATCCTACCAAAAAGTTTATAAGACAGAAATCTCCTGAAGGGTTGCATAAAAAGGCGAGTTTTCCATATTTCATTTTCTTTAATTTTATTTTTCAAGTTATTCAGCTTCTTGAAGGTAAAGTTGTACTGAAGACTAGATTTCTGCCTGGCTCTCCCTTGGATGTATAATAGTAATGTCTATGTTGCAGGTGATATCAACTCTGCTTAGGCCTCGAAACTGGAAGCCTCCTGCAAACAGGAAGTTCTTTCTGGACTCATATGAAGTTGGTGAGCTTTGTTATGCCGCTGAGCAGCTCTTCATGAATGAGCCAACTGTTCTTCAACTTAAAGCCCCTGTTAAATTATTTGGGGATCTTCATGGCCAATTTGGCGATCTGATGCGCCTTTTTGATGAGTACGGTTTTCCTTCCACTGCAGGAGATATCACGTAAGTTTCTTGTTATGCTCGAGGTGTAATTCAACATGTAGTCATTTCATGAGCATGTCAGCGTTATGAGTAGATTCCACTTCTGGTCATTTAATTTTGTTTGCTAGATGTCTACACCTGAGTTATTCTAGTGCTTTATGGAGATTTATAAAACGTAGATTTGTGTTCATTCGAAATGGATTGACGTCTTGGCAAAATTTGTCCTGTGTCAAACTTATCTCTTCCAAGCAAATGCATAAGTTCTGCATTGACATCTTGACCTGTTTTTTGGTGTACATTATTTTGTATGATTGCCATTCGAGCTGGATCATATCAAATATTCTCAATGGGCTCCCTCTAAGTGAACCTATTTGTCTGATTACTTTTAATGATGATCCCCGCTCTCTATCATCGGTTCTTTGGCATCAGGAGCCACCGGCCAATTATTATTCTACCATTTATGATCTCTAATCTTTACTAATTCTAGAAATCATTGATGTGATTCCTAACTTTGTTTCACTGGTGGAATTTCATATCGATTAAGTACTCTAGCAACATGCTTTTCCTCGTTAACTGTGTCAATTACTAAGTGTTGATTTTTTTTTGTAGATAAATTAACCATCATTTTTTGTTGATTCAGTTATATCGACTATTTGTTTCTGGGAGATTATGTTGATCGTGGACAACACAGCTTGGAAACCATCACATTGCTCCTTGCTCTCAAGGCGAGTTTTTGATTTGAGTAGTTCAATCATTCTTCAATATACTGCATGTTCACCCTAAGTCATTTTTATTGGATTTTAGATTGAGTACCCGGACAATGTTCACCTTATTCGTGGGAATCATGAAGCTGCTGACATCAATGCACTCTTTGGTTTTCGAATTGAATGTATCGAAAGAATGGTATGCACAAGTGCTGAACAAAAATGCTTTATCGATTATGAGTGTTAAATTAAGGGTTGTTGATGCTCGTGCAGGGAGAAAGTGATGGGATCTGGGCTTGGACGCGTTTCAATCAGTTGTTTAATTATCTTCCTCTTGCTGCACTAATAGAGAAAAGATTATCTGCATGCACGGTGGCATAGGAAGGTCAATCAATTTTGTCGAACAGATAGAGAAACTCGAGAGGCCCATAACGATGGATGCAGGATCGATAGTGTTAATGGATTTGTTATGGTATGTGTATCTCCATATGATGTGATTATTGATAACACGATACCCCTTTTCATTTTATACCATTCCTGTTCTCATACAGGTCTGATCCCACTGAAAATGATAGCATAGAGGGCTTGCGGCCAAATGCAAGAGGTCCTGGTCTTGTTACATTTGGGGTACGCAGTTATGGACGTATTGTTAACGGCTCAATGCAGTTTGCGAGCTTTCTTGTCTTGTAGTGTGTAACTGCTGATTACCAAACCTTTCGTATTAATATGAAATTTTGTGATTTACACTTGATAAGAGTGTAACCTACCTCTTTTGATGCTTTTGTTCCCCCTATGATATTCATGGACACGAGGCCGCTTGATGATATCTTTTTTCTCTTGCTAAAATGTATGTTATGGCAATAAATAAGTCTTTTTGTGCTCAGTGGCTTGGTGTATGAAGTCAAATACTGTGTTCTGTTTGATCAATTACAATGTGTTGCAGCCCGACAGAGTCACAGATTTCTGTAAGAAGAACAAATTGCAACTTATCATTAGAGCTCATGAATGCGTTATGGATGGATTTGAAAGATTTGCCCAAGGACAGCTGATCACTCTTTTTTCTGCAACAAACTATTGTGGTACCGTATCGAAGCATTCCCTTTCCACCTACTTTTCGAGCAAAATACAGCCTCATTGACTCAATTCATTCAGGAACGGCGAACAATGCTGGCGCAATATTGGTCATTGGCAGAGGACTGGTCATTGTTCCAAAATTGATCCATCCCTTGCCACCTCCTATTCGCTCTCCGGAGGCATCTCCAGAACGTGGGACAGAGGAGACATGGATGCAGGTATTTCCATTTTAGTTGTTCTTGTTTCTCCTTAGAACGTTCCTGCGTTCCATATAATCCAGTTTCTATACCCATGTCTGTGATCATTACTGGTTTCTTTAGGAGCTGAACATTCAAAGGCCGCCTACTCCGACGAGAGGTCGCCCACAGCCTGACCATGACCGGAGTTCACTTGCTTATATATGATGTTACTGTACTGATCTTTGTGTATGCCAATGTTGTACGTGACAAGCCCCTCTTCCAGTAGGACTTTATTTGGTTCAGAAGCTATGGATCACATGGTCTCGACAACACACCATTTGCAATCACCTCCTCCATTACATTTTGCATGTGCACGATGTGAAAGGTTGTTCCAAGTGTACTCAGATTGAAAGACGTAAACAAATATGCAGCTCAGACTACAGTGTTGTCATTTGCCGTAAGGTTGTTCGAAGTGTACTCTGATTGAAAGATAAGCAGATATGCAGCTCAGACCACAATGTTGTCATTTGCCATCGGATCGAGTTACTTTCTTGTAATTGGTACAGAGTAAGGCAGAATAAATGGACCGTCCTTTACTTGTGTTGTAAGTAAAAAGGAATCATAGAGTAATAGAAACTAGAACTGATTGATATATAGAAGAATGGGGTGTGAAGTTTATAACTTTGAGGTTTGTGTATTAAAGGAATCATGATGAAACTGCACTTATTTGAAAGAACTTTTTAAACTACAAATACAGCAGACTTTAAATACGAAGGAGCGGCGGGTGTGGCTTATCTTTGGCACATCTGGTGGACCGTAGATCTTCGGGTGGTCCCACATGATCCAAAGTACTGACAAGTGATAACTTCTGTTGCAATTTGCACAGAGACATCGCAATGTTCACCAATATTTATGGCTTTTTATTAGATAATACAAAAGATAAAAACATCAACAGAATAAAATCTATGTAATGAACCGGGAAACATTAACAGAATAAAATATATAATGAACCGGGTCCAACAAAATCATTTGTTTAATTATGTCAATATGTTTTTTTAATATTCTAATGCTACCACTGACACTGTATTTGAGTTATTATTAGTTTATTAATTATATTTTTCTTTGTAAATTCCTTACATATACTCTTTGTATAAATTAATGATAGAATAATAAAAATAAGCTTTCTTAAATCCCAATTAGTGGTTAAATAATATAATTTAACAAACATTAGGAAAAGTTTGATTAAAAGAAATCAAAAGAAGCGGCCATGGTCCGAAAGCGCGGTCCCAAGGAAAATATAATTTTTTTTTGTTTAATTGAATTTTAGCTCTACAGATTAAATATAAATATTCGTGCCAGTAAACCCTAAACCTTGCGTCTCCTCTTGGATCGATCCATCGACAATGGCGGAATCATTTCCGGTAAAACCAAAAGTTCGGCCGACTTCCAGTAAAAACACGCCGACCCCTGAATCAAAGTACTGGAGATCTTTCAAAATCCCTAAAGATATCTCAACTACTCCATCTAAATCCCTTATTTACCCCATCAATTCGATTTCGTTTTCCCCAGTTGCGCCTCATGATTTCGCCGTCACGCATTCTGCTTCTGTTACCATCTTTTCCGGCCAAAATCTGGAGCCCAAGCCCACCATCTCGTACTTCTCTGACGCCGCTACTTCCGTTTCATTCCGCTGTGATGGGAAACTCCTTGCAGCAGGAGATTTAACAGGTGCGGTCCACGTGTTTGATGTGAAGTCTCGGAACCAACTCCGCCTTTTAAAGGGTCATTCTGCCGCTGCTCGCCTCGTCTGTTACCCACGCGCCGCTGATAAGTTTCACCTCTTATCTGGTGGGGACGATTCTGTTGTTAAGTATTGGGATGTCACGAGTGAGAAGTGTCTATTTGATCTTTTGGGGCACAAGGATTATGTACGATGTGGCGATGCTTCACCAGTGAGCGATGATATGTTTGTTTCGGGATCTTACGATCACAGGGTCAGGATTTGGGATGTGAGAGTGTCCAACTCTGGTTCTGTTATGGAATTGAATCATGAAAAACCAGTAGAGAGTGTGATTTACTTACCATCAGGAGCATTGATTGCAACTGCAGGAGGCAATTTTGTGAAAATATGGGATGTACTTGGAGGTGGGAAGCTGTTGTACTCTATGGAGAGCCATAATAAGACCGTCACATCGATTTGTTTGGGTAAGATAGGGAAAGAAACTGTAGAAGAAGCTGAACAACATAGGATTCTGAGTGTATCTTTGGATGGGTATATGAAGGTGTTCGATTATGCGAAGTTCAAGATTGTTCATTCCATGAGATTCCCAAATCCTCTTTTGTCTGTGGGGTTTTCGCCAGATTGCTCCACCCGACTGATTGGAACATCCAATGGGATAATCTATATGGGCAGACGCAAAGGAAAAGTTGAGAATGAGCAATTAGGAGATCTATTGGGGTCTGAAGCTGCAGATGATGGGCAAAACAGAAGAATCCTAAGGCCTTCTTATTTTAGGTATTTTCATCGTGGGCAAAATGAGAAGCCTTCTGAAGGGGATTTCGTGATCAAAAGGCTCAAGAAAGTAAAGGTAGCAGAGCATGATAAATTATTGAAGAAGTTCAGGCATAAGGAGTCCTTAGTAGCAGCCTTGAATGGAAAAAATCCGGAGAATGTTGTGGCTGTTATGGAGGAATTGATTGCACGAAAGAAGTTGCTTAAATGTGTTGCAAATCTGGACATTGATGAACTTGGGTTGTTACTGGGTTTTCTGCAGAAGTACTCAACAATGCCCAGGCATGGAAGGTTGTTGATGAGGTTGGCTAATAAGGTTGTTGAATCGCGGGCTGAAGATATAAGATCTTCGGAGCAATTAAGGGTTCATATTAGAAACCTGAAAAGAGATGTTGAAGAGGAGTTGAGAATACAGCAATCTTTGCTTGAAATACAGGGTATAATTTCTCCAATGCTGAAGGTTACTGCCAAAAGATAGAGGAGAAGCTCTTAATTTTTGCTTGTTGGATTTAATGTCTTTCAAACTAAATTCTCTCTTTCGCCTGTTTGTTCGAGGACCTGTATGTTGGTCGAGCTGAAAATGAACAAGATGATTAAACTGACACTGTATTCCTTGTTAGAATAATATTACAATTTTGGAGAAGAGCCATTTTGGTCCGATAATTGTTGGGGCTTGTGACTTTTGATTACGCTATTGTAGTTTTATTTTTACCTAATTATTCATTTAGGTGAAAATCTTGTGTAAAATCCAATTTTATGCCAACTAATGGAGAAAATTCCAACTTAGAATAAATAAAGTAGATGATACATCATCGAATTTGATAGTATATTTGTCGGTTTTTATTTGAACATGTCAGCTGATTTTATTGTCAAATCATCAAGTATTACTGGAAATTGAATTTAGTGACGTTTTAACTAATATTATTTCTCTTTAAATTACAAAATTCATCAAATTTATGTAATATCATTGGATTTTATCTCATTGTCGACAACGTTGACTAAAAATTTGACATTCACATAATGACGAGAACACAATAGCACGAAATTAAAACTTAGAAGACTATTAGCCGCTTGAAATTTGCATAAGTCTGACGTTAGAGTCATCTTTGATTACTTTTCATGACTATTAACATCCATTTTACTTATATCATGCAAAGTGAGATTATTATTTAATTCATTATATTATCGTGGGATATAAAAAAATCTTACTAATCAACCTGATAATTATTCGATTAGAAATTGAAATTTTTTGTTGGAGACGAATCCAATATTCAACCTAAAAAAAAGTAACCAGATCGGGTTTGAGTTCAGATCACTTGGATTTAGCCGAGATGACCCGTAAATTTATTTTATAACTTTTATATAAAATTGAAAGATTATTTAGAATTTTACACATTGTATGTTCTTGAAAACAGAAATTATTATATATTAATATAATTTTTCACCATATAATATTTGTTTTGTAAATATTGGTTTCACAAACAACTACATATTTTAGTGCAGTACATATTTAAAATTTCCACCGTTGTACATTCAAATATAAATCATAAATAGACAAGATTTTGTTGTGATGTTTTAAATCAAAGAAGTATTATTATTATTCTTATGTGTTTTGAATTTTTATTTACTCATTTTACAAAAAATAATAAAAGTAAAAGATCAAATAAGATAAAATTCAGGTTGAGAAATTTTTTTTATAATACCTTACATCAACCTATTCGAACCCACCAAGAAGTGTCCCCTGTCCTGGCCTATAGTCCAGTTGAACTTGAATCCATCCATTTGATGAGTCCACTCTATATCATTTATTGGTTATACACATCAGTAGAAAGTATGGCATTCATCAATTTAAAAGGAAAATTTATACGCAAGCATAAAACAGAATATTGGAGCACAGAAAAGGGTCGGTGAGTCGAGAATGTTACGCCAGTTGAATTCTATTTCATCTGCTCACTCTGCACTTGGAAGTAGGTGATTAGATAATTATTTCTGCCATTATTGTGTCAGCTAAATCCCATAACTGTAGAGAGCAAATACATCTATAGGGTCATCTAACACAAGCGGCTACACCTCATAATTTACAAGTAGTTTCATCATGTGGTCTTCGGTTCCATGTTATTGGTCCAAGTCCAGTCAAATGTTGCTAACTGGAAGCTCCTACACCCAAACAGCGATGCCTCAGAATGCAATATGGCTGATTCATATTAGTCGATATATAGATATATTGTGATATTTAGATAAAAGTGTTCGTGTGTAGGTACCTGAAGTTTTTGGGGTCGCCATATCTTCAGTGGCTTGACCAGAATCAACCGTTTTTGTCTGGTCCCCCTTGTCCTGCTTCGATAACCTTAAAGATCTGAGCTTGGATGATGCTCTAAGTGAATGGATCAAAGGTGCTTCTTCATCTTCGTCTTGTTTATCTTGGACTCCAGCGTCTCGATCGGATCCACTGATTGAATCCTCCTCTCCACTTGAACTTTGCTCATCAAATAGCCTTTTGCCTGGTAGATTCTGATTCTTACGAGGGCGGCCTCGACGTCTCACAGATGTTCCTTCTTTAGCATCTACAACATGAAAGATAACTTTGAGATGTCGCCATGAAGGGTACTAAAAACCTCGAACTACGTTCTACCAAGGAAGCAATAAAAATGACACAAACAACAGCATTTAGCACACTACCAGCCATGGTTAGTAAGCCAGCCTTGTCAAGGCATGGTGATATCTTCAAAAAGGCATTTTAATTGCTACCAAAAACTTGCCAGCGTTTGATTTTTAAAGTAAAATTTTACTAAATTGATTAGTTCGTTGTTTGTTCTGATTGAATTTGAAAGAGCTCGCTTGCTGTCAAAGCGCATTTTGTTATATTACAATTAATCTCAAGGGTTTTTTATTCAAATCTCTCTCAAGTTATATTGCACCCATTACACATCATTTATCATTTAGCATATAAAATGAACGGCTTCCACTAAGCTGTTAAATGCCATGTAGATTTTAAAGAGACACATAGAAGTGTCATGATTTAGTCTTGACTTAACATTATATATACGACACCTGAGGTACGTGTGAATTGAAGCACTTTCGAAATTTTTTAGAGTACATCTTCCATCAAAAGTGAGGTGAAAACAAGCCTAAAAATCTAGAATCCAAAATCCTGGTAATTTTCAAAACCCAAATGCACAAGACAAGAGCATGAAATAGTCTTCCTTACGTTGAAGTGTATTCTCGCGCAGGTTTTTATCCATGAAGTTAGGGAAGAGTTACTACGAAGTAAGTATTCAAACCTCAGTAGAGCCGGAAAATTGCATAAAATAGGATGATGCCTAACAGCACAATAAAAGATTAAGAAAACAGGGGAAAGCAAGGGACGGAGAGGAAATAAGATGTAGAACAGTGAAAACATGGTAATACCTTTCACACCTTCAGTTTTCGCATATTTCTCACGAAGGTTGTCCAGAAAGGTGAAGTAGGGACGCCACCCGCTAGGATCTTCGTCAGTATTCACATTTTCAGTTCTTCTTTCTACTCCTCTCATTCTATATATATAATATGAAAAACCATTTTAAGACTTGATAGCAGTAGGAATAATTTTTCACTACCTCAGCAGGTATCTGCACCGATACGTGGGACAGATCAACAATTCATACGAGGAAGGCTAGTGGATTTCCAGATATCTCTGGAAACACCTCGAGTTCAATTTATATATTTAAAAAATGTGACAAGATACAAGTTACCTTTGACTATTGATTGATTAATAGATGGCAAGCGCTTCAACTTTTTGTTTCCATTATTCATGACTCTTGATGCTTATAAAGGAGCATCAAAGTACTAGCATCATTTCAATAGCATTATATTTCACATATTCTGATAGGCGCAGTTCATGCTACTCAGATTGCATGAGCACCATTTTCCGTTTTCAAATGGCTTAACAAACTTAAGATCACAAAAAACACACTCCACGACCTGATGTTTTATACCCGAGAAACCAGGAACTGGTATGAACAGAATGTTTAACTAGTAATATTTATGCTTGCAACATTACACACAATAGATAGAGCTCTTACATGTCAAGTATGTCAGGTGCAGGAAGCTTCGATATAAACTGCAGCATCACACCATCCAGGAAAGACAAATGCCTTGGGGCATGCAAGAATGCATAGTTGATACCTTCTTTGACAATATTCATAATCTCAGATTTGTACTTGTTTCGAGCGGCACCAGCATATAAGCCAGATAGCCGAGAAGCCAAATCTTTACATTCCTGAAATGACTTGCTCCCCAATGATTTATCATTGCCAGAGGAAACTACAGAGAGATACCTTTGGTAGGCCTAGCCAACAACGACGCAGAATAAGTATTATATAGGAATAGATGGTAATTATAATCAGAAACTACAGAAAGAGTTCGTTTCTTCAACAACTACATTCTGCACTTATAAAATGAACAAATTTTAAAAATCAAGACAGTATTCTAAATTGGAAGGATTAAACACGAAAAAAATCAAGCAGTGACCAAATAGCAAGTCCTTATATTACCTTTTTCAGTGCTTCTAGAAGAAGACTTGAAATATCTCCTTTTTTCTTCAAAGCAGTAAGTAGATGCTTTACAATTTCAGTAACACTAGAGCCATACATCTCCAGATGAGAAATTATCTCTGGCGCAAGATATTCCTGCATTAGAAGGCAATCGTAGAAAGTGTTCAACTTCTCAACCACAAGGGGAAATAAAAAAGGGAAACAAAAGTAAAGATGGTGCTGAACAATATGATATTAGCTACTATATTTCCCTATGAATGAGCAAATATCTACGACCAAACACCCAGAAAAAATATTGGAAGCCTAAAATGACCTTGATGTAAATCAGTTTAGCCAAGCGGAACCACAAATGATTTTAATCCACATGAATGAGATATCCTACTCTCCTTTGGGGGAAATAAAGTACAAGGTGGTATAGCTACCTTAGGAACTGAGTCTGTCGCCACTAATTTGGCTAGAGCAAACATGACAGCATCGCTATTCGTCTCCTCTATATATTCTCTGTTGACATGTTCATCCTCAGCATCATCTGCAAACCATAAAATTAGCACTTCACATTAACAGATATTAAACAAGCACAAACTACTTTAAAAGTGCACATCAGCGTGAAGGGGAGAAATAAAAATAATAATAGTCAGACACAGTATAAACCACTGAAGAAAGTAGTACAAACTTAATGTTGCAATCCATTAGTTAGTAAAGTAGGGTGTGGATTAGAGATGAAAATCAGTGGACTGCTAGGAACGTACTTCAATAATAGCATATAAAAACTTGAAAGTTAAAAGGCAAACTGTATTTATTTCCATTTTTATCAATAAATGCCACATAAGCATCTTCAATTGTTTTTGTTTTACAGAAGTTTGCTTTAACCTTTAAAGTCAACAAAATAGACATGTCTGAAACTGTGTGTGAGAACTTTATTTGCAGAAATCAAGTATTAAGTGGCTTCTCTTTCTATCAATTTTTCTGTGTGATGTTATT
Source organism: Dorcoceras hygrometricum (assembly GCA_001598015.1). Lineage (NCBI taxonomy): Eukaryota > Viridiplantae > Streptophyta > Magnoliopsida > Lamiales > Gesneriaceae > Dorcoceras > Dorcoceras hygrometricum. Next base: position 218,754 of record KV006883.1, read on the forward strand.
CCAAGCTATTTGTTCCTCTTTACATGTATGTTTATGCGTGATATTTTCAGTAACAGAAATGTCCATGTTGAGGAAAGAAAGAAAAAACAAGTGCAGTAACTCGGAAAAAAAACAGCAGCGTTTGAAATAAACATCAAAACTTGGAAAGTGCAATACGAATTGACCATCGAACTGATCATGCTAACAGATCTTTTCACCATACAGGTAAAGGAAAGCCCAAAGTCGCACAATGTTTCAAGCAATTTTACAGAAACCAAAAGCGAAAAAAGGCAACACAATTTTCAACCAAATTCTACAGACCAAAAAGTGAAAAAATGACATATAAAAATGGGGCTTGAACTAAACCTCGTGCCACAAAACTCCCAATAGTAATATAACCTTTTGTAATAAATTGAAAAAGTATAAATATGCCAAAAAATAGTAAAGCTTCATTTAGCTCACAATCTATAGTCTACTTTCTTATTACCTGAAATATTGAGTAGTTGCTCACACATTTTCCAGTATTTCTCAATGATGCACTCTTCCGGGCTGTACCCTAACATATCTAGCTTAGTCAAATCAAATTTTGTCTTTTTGAACAAACACCAAATATCAGCAACAATAGCACAGACCTGTAGGTTATGGGACAAATACGTTACTCTTTGTTTCAGATGAAAACATAGCTAAGAATGCACAAAACGAGTGCAGAAATCTGCTTCTACAATACAAATATGAATAAGGGTAAAGTTTAGCTTTGTGAATTCTATATATGAGGTAACAAGGATTATATGAGTAAATTTACAAAAAAGAAAGGAAAAAACATGGAAAAATTGCAGGAGATAATCTGCCTATTAACTTCACACACATAACCTCCACTTTATTCAATGGCGGAGCCCGGAATTTTGGCCTACCTCGGCTAAACTTTTAAATTCCTCAAATCTTTAAATTTTTTTAAATTGAGTCACCGGGCTAGTAGAAAAATAATCCAAAATTACCAAAGATTGTACATAAAAAAATTTTGTAAAAAGAAATGGCCACCCAGGCTTGAATATGGCTCCGCCACTAATTTTATTGATCCTGTAACTTCCACTTTTACTTTCCTCTGACAATTGATAGCGCCAATATATTATACAAGAAATTTATGTCATGATTTTTTTTCCTCATTTTATCCATGTATTTAAATTTAATATGTTATATGATTTCTTTTACATTTTGTCCAATTATTTGAAATATCCAATAATCAAGAAAAAGTTTATCGTCTTTAACACTCTATAGTAATTGTAATAATACTATTTTAATACTATTCCATAAAGGAATCATTATTATAACCAACAAATAGTATATCAATAAAAAGTCTAGTAAAATAATAAAAGCTTATAGCAAAAAGTAAATAACATTTCGACATATTCTCATAAAATATTTGAAGTAAATACATACAGGTTCAAAAATCCAAGAATCATCTCAATCAATAAATATGAGATTTATTTTCAAAGAGCTTATATGACGACAATAAATATTAAGTGTAAATAATTAATAAACCGCCCAATATATATTGTGTTTTAAATATACATCAAAGAATGAAATTTATCAAATTTCTTTATTAATATTAATAATTTTAGTTTAGATTAATAATCCTAATTATCAATTAAAATATAATTATCAAATTTAAATTCTATGAGAGTCCCCCGACCCCCTTTCGTATACTCACGAATATCCTAATTACAATCGCCATTTGAAGTATTTGCCATTTGACAATATGATATAATAGGTCCAAGAAAGCAATTTCATGGTTTATTGTATAATACATAATGGACATCCACGAGCCTCACAAATGCTTTATGCTAGTAAAAACAAATGCATGATAATGTGCCTCGCATGTGCTTCATGCTAGCAAAAATAAATGCATGATTATGTAATCAGCACAGGACTTACTCTATATGCTAGCTGATTTCCAGATCCTCCATCGCGATTTATTTTAATGGGAGTTTGAAGAAAGTACTCAAGTTGTTCTAACAAGGCAGTTCGTTTCCATACAAGAGAAGATACAAATGTCTCTGAAACTGTTTCACTGGATGCAACAGATTGGAGGCACCAGGAAACATGCAGAAACATATTGAGAAGTAGGAACGCAATAACCTGAATTAGAACAAACATCTGATTATCAGCAAGTGAAGAAACGACATCAGTTTTGCAAGAAGATTACATATAGAGCACAGACCTCCTCATCTATGTTTCTGAAACTTTGAAGAATACGCAACAAATCTTGATACAAGCTTTCGAGAGGAACTCTACGAGATAACTGAATTTCATAAAGCCTTTTCAGATTTACTAGTAGAGAGTATTCATCACCACCATTCTGCAGAGCAAACGTGTTAACTATCACAAGTTCACAAATACAAAGGAGAAGATAAGTAGAACCCATACCACAACATCTTTCAACGCAGATTTTAATTTCACCAGTATCTCATCCTCAAGCTCCTTGACCTGATTCTGAGCAAAATCTTGCAACTCTCCTTGGCTCTCGGTAGCACAAAACTTAACTGCTTTAACACATGACCGCAGAGAATCTTTATCACCATGCTTAAAAAAGGCATCTCTCATAAGTTGTAGAGTAACCTTAAAATTCTGAAAAAAGAAAGGAGCATTTACTTATTAGTGATTGGTAAGTTGCACCTAGCCATGTGATTATAAACATACCTGTTCTTGTCTCTTTAGTGAATAAAGCCCAAGATTCATGTGAACAATAATTTCAACAAGAGGGGCCACTTTGTCCTTGTCAGACAAAAATTTTCTTAGGAGCTGAGGATAGGTTTTCATCATGGCAACAGTTATGTCACGTTTATTGTTTTCAAACATTTCCTGAAATTAGTTTTGACAAAAACTTAACATCATTCCAGTATGATGAAGAAAGAACAATACAAAACAAGGAGAAAACATCGGTAATCAATGCAAATTTAAAATCCGAGTGACAAGAAGAGGATGCAAATGAAATCTCAGACCTTTTGAGCTTTAGTGACATGAGGGTTTCTGTTATCAGTCGCAGGAACAATCCTTTCTCCTACTGCTTTTTTTATGGACGCAAACAGAAGCCTAATCAAATTAGTAGCATCTGCATCATCAAGCTCAGCTGAAGGGCTATCCTCTAGAAGCATATGAATGATGCACTTCCAATCCTGCAAATTACAAAAAGCATTCGGGCAAAACAAAGCCATGCCTCAGTCAGATTAAAAATCTCAGCACCAGTATGTCTAAGATTTATTGAGGCTCTACATAAATTTTGGAAAAGAAAAAAAATATCAACGATTCGGATTATTCAGGTTCCATAATATCAACATGTATTTAAAACGGAGCAAGAATAATAAAAGGGGATATATCATAACATATCAATAAGAAATCACAACTTAAACGCCGAAATCGAAACTTAAAAATTCGCAAAGAAGCAGTGAAACCATTGAGTACGTTAACTTGAATAGTTAATAGTCATAATCATCATCATCAACAATGTATGCTGGGAACTCTTTACAATCATGATCACTGTTACTACACCTAAATATATTTACACTCGGTGGCGATATTATTTCGTGGGAAGAAATTTATAAAAGGTTCTGACTCATATCCTTATCTTCACCTTTTCTTACTTTCTCTTATTCATATTTGGAAAGGAGTTGAAGTGGTGAACCTTATTGATCTTGCACTTAGCTATGCAATTATCTTCTGCGTCATCAACTACAACTCAACAGTAAAACTAAATTTGAAAGGACAAAAAATTACAGAATAGGCATTTTCCAATAACTTATGTAACATACTTTCATGGCCCCCATGTAACCCCACACATCATCGATGACATATGAACTCAAAACAGGGTCTGCTGAAAATTCTTTTAGTATCTGTAACATCCTATTGATATGAATCTCTGAAGTCTCATTATCACTGCCTGCAACACAAACATCTTAGACAAAAAAATGGAAATGAAAATAAAAAACAATAACATTAGACAACAGGTGAAGAGACCTGTAGAGCGAGGTTGTGAATCATTGAATTTCTGAGCAATCAAATGATCAAAAACCAGTGCTCCAATGGCATGCCTAACTTCTGGTGGGTCATCAATCAATAAATCATACAAGGAACCTAGTTCTTCATCAGGTACAAGTTGATGTCTGCAATATACACCAAACAAACTTGTCAAAATAATGCCTATGTCTAATCACCATGAATAGAAAACAACTTCAAAACCACAATTGATTGAAAAGATTATTCATTAATAACATACCTCAGTAGTTGTTTTACAAGCCCTATTGCACATACTGAAACAGAAATATCAATATCATCAGCAAGTTCAAGCATCCGTTTGTAAAATCTCTCCGTGAAAAGGTTAAGCGATGGCACATTATCGTCCAACTCATAAAGATTTTGCAGTGCCAGAACAGAAGCCTTTCTTACACCAGCACTCTTTCAATTAATAAAAGAAAAATGTTAGTACCAATGGAAAATAATAGCTTATCATCCTTGCAATTAATTTACGTTCACCGTGTAAAACTTACTTTGTCATTTAATGTCCATCCCAGATATTTCAAATACAGATCCTGCAAGAACAAGGAGGGATATGAAAGTACCCACACCCCAAGTGACTCTATGCATGACATTCGGATATCTGGATCAATGTCTCGATAACGATGTACAAACAGCCTTCAAGAAATAAGTTTCTCATATAAATTAAAGCAAGAGAATATGAACTCCCACACATAATAAAAGTAACCAAAAAAGCCTTGTCAATCCACTTTGGCTAATAATCATACCCAGTAAAAATTTTTCGCATCATCTCTTCCATGATAGTTATCTTATCATGTGTTGTGGACAGCCGTATACTGAGTGATTCTACCCGAGGTCCTTCAACCTTTTTCTTCTTTTCTGCATTCAACTGCCTCTGAGTGGTTTCTCTCTGTGCACCCAGCATTTTAGCAACATTGATGAAGGACGATACTAACTGCAGGCCCATCAATGAGGCAATCTGACGATATACTCTAGGAGGAGTACTGAGATGTACCAAGACAAGTATAAGCATAATGCCACCGCAAGCTTAGATTGAAATTGCCTAGTAATAACTTCCGAGTTCTTACCATGACAAAGCAATAATATAGTCCAAGCACTTTTCAAAGAGTGATTGATCAAACAGTGGTCCGTTTTGGCATTCACTTACCACATTGTCCCAAAAATAGACAAGATTGTCTTTGAAATTCTTGAATTCCCGTTTCGAACTATGATAATCCTCGATTTCACCCTTTTTTCCAAGAAATTAAGAAAATCTAAAGTCTTTGCTTCTACGTATTTATATTTACTGCTCTCCAGAGAGACAGATTGAACATTTTTTGTGAATAGGAGAGGAGAATTGAAGTCGAAACAAATAAATTATACTCAAGGACAACTTTATATTCACAAACAAAGAAAAATCAGAGGATACTCTTCTTGCCATATTAACAAGAGCAACAACAACATCATCAACATCGGTCTCGTCTAGATCCTCTTCATGAAGATGATACTTTGCTCCACATGCCTACAGTGATAATAGCACAATTACTGAGTGAACTATGAAAAAAATAATATGATCATTCAGAATATAATGACCTCAAAAAGTAAAGTTAACAGCTCAGCTGTTGCAGACTTTTGGTTTCTCTCATACAGTTCAACCCATCGTTTGACCACATCAGGAATTCCTTTCCCATCACTTTTGATAACTTCTGCAAACACATTTTATTTTTGTCAAGGCAAGCAAGCGGTAGGTCTAAAAACATGCATGTCGGAATAAACACTATCGGAAAAGGCAATACTCTAGGCACCCAAACCACGTCAAATGAGATTAGCGGGGTTAAAAAAGAAAACCAACATCACCTAACAGTTGTAACTACAGCGAGCTCTCTGGACAATTCACCTATTCTACTACATAGTTCAATATTCCCACTCCACCTCGAGTGAGAAAAATAAGATTGCATTATGAAAAAAATTGCAGATAGTGAGTAAAATATGAGATGCCACTAAAAATAAATAAGATGAGCCCAAATATAGTCATAAACATGGTTCAGCTCCACAAGGTACAGTCCTAACCACCACCAGCAATTGAAATAATATAAGGTGTCGATTGGTTTCAGAGATTGAAGATTTATATATAGTTGAGATTTGGGTATATTTTCAGTATACTCCAGTAACCTGTGCAAGGATAAAGGAATGCAAAAATGCTGCTACTGAAAAAAAGTAAATCTGTATTTAGAATATCTAAATGGAAATTCACGGTACCAATCAAACTCATGTCAGTTTTGCGAGCCGCTGCAGTCGAGGTCGAAGCATCTTCAGTAGCCCTATTACGCTTATATTTTCGGCGAGGTTCTTGAGAATCATCCGAAGATTCTTCCTTCTCCTCCTCCAAGCCGACGTCAACTTTGTCAGTTCTCGTGAAATCGGCAGATCTAACCGGAGCCCTAGGCCTTTTCTACTCAAACGCAGACATCACAAAATCGCACAAAAACAAGAATTAATCGATAATGAGAAGTTATAAAGCATCATTGAGCACCAATGTGGTCGTTGTTGATGGTTAATTTACTAACCGAACGACGAGCCACGGTTTCCGGCGCTACTGGTTCTTCTTCCATAAAATCCCTAGCGGCGGCGAGAAATAATCAGTTAATTCAGTGGACGGAAATGGTAGATGGAGCAAGTATTCGTATTCGCCGCTCTGAAGAAGGGAGCTGATCTTCCCGCCAGAGGAGAACTGTGCCGAAGAAGCTGAAGCAGAATGACAGTGGAGCGGGAAGTCTAAATATTCAGCATTTCAGCATGCGGATCGTCTATTCACGTAGTGCTGAAGTATCCATATTTTAGTAATTTTAGGTTTTATTTATAAATTTTATTTTTTCCTTTTTCTATTATTATTAATTTAACTTAATTTATTATATTATAATAAATTGTTGTAACTGGAGTACATATTTCTAAAAAAACAACTTGATAGTCTTATATGATATATTAAAATTTTAGTTTTGTCTTTGGCATCATTCCTTGCGCGGTTATTTAATCATATAGTAAATCATAATTTATCTTGTATTTGGATATATATTTAATTCGCACCAATCGATTCTTTAATTATTAATGTCATATCAATCAAATTATTAATATACTTTTCTTTTTTTATTATATTTATTAATTTGTATAAAGATTGATAATATTATTTAATATTTGAACTCAAATGTAATCAATAAAATCAAACATTAATCTTTTTTCAAAATATTATTCTCTATCTAACTCAATCATTTTATAATCACGACATTTATTATTAATAATTTTCAAACAAATCTCGTCCATTGAATCAACTTGTGTTTTATGATATACGAAACATTTTTGTTCCAAAGCATGTGAGTTTTTTACCAATCACTTTGCTTTTATGAAAATTATCAAAATTAAGGGTATGCTTGGAACAAGGGATGCAATGAGATATGGATTAATTATTAACAAATTGATTGGGATATGTAATTATATTTAACAAATTAAAATGTGTTTGATCTTGATTCGATAAATTTATTCACCCTTTTAAATAATTGAGTAATATAAAACAATACAGATGTAAGGTAATGATATTATAACTAATTAAATAATTTAATTGATGTGTAATAAATTATTATTGATTTAATTAATATAATGATATGTAATAAACTGATTTAATTGAGACAAGTGGTGAGATGATATAGATTTATTAGTTCACCCTTGGAATCCTACCAGATAGAACCTAATAGTAAAACCCTAATGTTTTGATTGTCATGAATTCAAGGTACCGTTTGATTGACATATAGATGAGTGATAGCAAAAAGTAGAAGATATGGAAAGTCATTTACGTATGTTGTTTGGTATATTGCTAATAGTATTAGTTATATTTTAGTATGCTGACTCAAACCCCACAGTTTCTCCCAGTTGTCGAATTTGTGAGTGGATAAATGAGAGCAAAATCCTAGTTTTAACGCCCTATAAAAATTTATTAAGCGTTTACTCTTTTAATATATATATATAACCAAAACTAGAGTTTAAAATGGGTTAAACTCTAGTAAAAATTTTGAAATATCATCATATCGTGGTATATAACTATGCCGAAATTTAATAAATTACCTATTGATTATTTATGGATATTTAATTTTTAATTGACCTTATGGATACCCACTCTGGTAAAAAAATATGTTATCTTCAAGTGATCATCATAAATAAAGTCATATAATTGTTTTCGATATACTGTGATAACTTAACTATCTGGTTTATCTGTTCAAAAGACATGTTATTCAGACATCCTTAAATACAATAAATACTTAATTAATATAAAAAATATGTAAATTGGGATGGAGATATCTAACATAAATTGTGCTCAATTTACTCTGTGAACTACCTGAATTGGGATAAGTGTCTTTGATTTGTGAACGAGTTGGTTGGTCGTGGTCTACTTGTAATCCATCATGTTTCAATGTTGTTGCAGGTGACTGATGTCTTCACGAAACGTGTTTATAAAGCAACCCCAGCACTCCTTCGTCTCAAACTTCGCCTCCAACCCCGGAAAAGTTTGCGAAAAGGTATTAAGTCACCTCACACATGTTCAGTTCCACAGATGGAGCACGATTGAGAAAATCTTACAAAGCCGAGGATGATAAGACTCGATCAAGATGGAAAGAAATAACCTCACGAAATCAATGAAGGTGCACATGGTTGATTGGAGTACAGCTCCTTATATCATCAAGGAGTTGATCAAGCTTAGTTCTTAAATGAAGAGATTATAATTTTTAGTTTCTTTATTTATCCACGATGACCTATGTTAACATATGTATATAAAATATAAACAAAACGACCCCGGCGGCACAGATTAGTTGGTAAGACTCGGGTGACGTGAGATTCTTCTCCACCTATTCGCGAGTTCGTTTCTCATGTGGAGCATATTTTCGACTAAAACATTGTGTGGATTTCCGGGGTCGGCTCGATTAAAAACTTGTATGAGGTAAGATGTCTCTGAGCTATACATGAGTTAACCTTCCGATAAACTAACTTTTCTATAAAAAAAAATAAAAATAAATTACAAACAGACACTGCTCTCATCTACCGAAAAGCTCACGTTGAACAATGAGAATAAAATCATCAATTCCTCAATTGTAAATTTCTTCGATTGGAAATATGGAAGGAACAAAAAATAGTTTGTTCTTTACATTTTTTTGTAACAATACAGAAACCTAGCTACAATATATAAAAAAATTCAAAAATTTTAACAAACGACATTTAACAAATTAATTATTACTAGAGTTTTAACAGAATATAATAATCCATATAGCTATGTGTGTATGCATGGATTCGCGCTAAAGGTGTCGCATTAAAGTTCAGTTGTTGTGCCATACGTTATTTCATTTATGTGCGTGGCATAAATAAATAGAGCTCTGTTACTGTCGATTTGTGTTATATTCAATAAAATATCAATATTCAATCAAATGATGAATTTTAATTTATCCATCGCGCATTTGTATTTTTAATTTATATGCATATATATATATATATATATAAAATTGATAGTGTGGGCGCCCACAATGAGCGCATGTGTGGACGCCTGAAAATGCTCAGCCGAGCATCTCATGAAATTATGGAGATGCTCGGCTGAGCATCTCGAGACGCACACACAGGC
>KV006883.1:228722-245156 GCA_001598015.1 Dorcoceras hygrometricum
ACATCGTTTTGCAATCGCCAACTCCAAATACCAACTGCTGGTTGAAGCTCTCTGCTGATACTATTTCACTATAGCTTTCTGCTGAATGATGACGTCACTGCTGATGTCATCTACAAATTACGCTCCAGCTGATCTTCATCACTCCAGCTCCAGCTTGCGCTTCTTCTTTGCTTCTTGCTTCTTGGATAGCGACTGTCGATAGATTCATCAACAGTACTTATAATTGGAATCTTCTTCTTCGCTTTATTTCTCCAGCGCGCTTCTCAATTCATGTACCAGCTGGTTCGCTTCGCTCTTTAGCGCTTGCAGCTGGTTGTCATCGTTTCAGCTGGATCATCATGCTCCAGCTGATTCAACTTGGCCTCCGCCTGATTACGAACAGCTGATTCAACTTTGGACGTCTCCATTGCTAATCCAGCTGCCGATTTCATGAACACCAAACCAACTGCTGATTGTTTATATTGCGAACCAACTGCTGGACAGATATATCAGCTTATCTTCTTCGCGCAATACGCTTCTTCTTGCTGATATTCATTTTCGTTCCTAAAAACATGTATACTTAAGTAGAATTGTTAGAATCACAATAATAGGTTTTGTGTAATTCAAAACTTAATCAGGATCTGTCAAAACAGATCCAACAATTGACATAAATAAAAAATAAGATAATTTAATCAAATCAAATTTGATTATTAACCAACAAAATCATATTTTAAATTTAAATCATATTTAATAAATAAAATCATAAAATACAAAGTCATATATTGTAGGATCAATCGTAAGTTACATTTGAATATAGTAATATTATTTAAATATATATTACATTTTAAACTTTTTTTTTGACATGTGTTTGATTGCATTACCGTTGTATTATATTAAAAAAAATAATCAAATTACGCATCTATAACTTTAATAAAACGACAATGTCTCTACTCGTATAATATATAAATACGCGTCTACATAAATATCTTTGTGATCTCGACTCTTTTTCTCCATCGACAAAAATTCATATATTTGCAACGAGACAAACTTTAAATTCTCGTCGGTAAAAATATAAGAGATCATATAAAGCACAATACTGTCAAGAAAAAATATAATTATAAGAATGTTATTGTTCTGAACCAGATAAAACTTGGACAAAGCTTTGAATTAGTTTTGGATTCTTAAACCAGAAAGTTTATATTATCATGTTGCTTGTAATCATTGTAGGCAATTATTTATTAGATTGTCTCATTGTTGCGGTTTCGAAAATATAAAAAAGTGAAACAATTTGATGGTTTAATAAAAGAGGAATGATTACGAAGATATTGGAGTCATAAACAAATATAAATCACCTTTGCCCGTTCTCCGTTGACAATGAAAAGGCGGACCCATGTGGAGGTAACTATTTTTGTGGCGATAATGAAGCTCACCTCCAACGCTGTCCTGTATTTATCCTTGAACTCTTGTCACATTTAACCAAATAAATAAATTTATTAATATTGCTTAAATTCTATATAATAGACACCTATAAACACGATAAAATCATCTTTTAGTTATTATTTGATTTCATGGTTTGTTAACTTCTTTGATTTTTTTTAATAATGTTGATTAGTACTCTTAACACACACAGGAAGATAGATAAAAAAAATCATTTACAATTTAACATAGACACAGATAGATAAAAAAATAAATACATTGCACTAATCTTTACTCCTTTTAGATATATTATACTACATTATGATACGAGCAGCATTGGAGTACATATTTTATCATGAGTACGTATCTTTCATGGGTCCTATCATGAAATATATTGGACATACCTGATCACGAACCTCACCTTGTTTTGGTCTATGTAAAGATCCGGTTCGCGTGAATAATATTCAATAATCATCTACTCATGGTCTAAAGTCAAATAGGTTTAGGAAGTGAAATTTATTCAATACGGTTAATTTATGTTGCGACAAGTTTTTTAAAAATATTTTTATAATTTTTTTTTTAAAAAAAATGTCCAATTGTTTGAAAGTTGTTTTAATGATAAATATATGTTCGAGCAACTATTTTATAAAAATATTTTAGTTAATCATTTTAGAAAATGATTCATAGTTCAAAATAATATTAAAAGAACATTCGACAATTTGAGTAACAATGATATTATAAATACTCCTCTATATGATCCAATAGTGGAACCTTTGACAATAAAAAAATGTAATTGATTTTTCATTAAAATTTTACCCATCTTATATTATAAAAAATCTTGAAATACATTTCACTTCTTCTTTAAAAACTGTATTTCAAAAATATCTTTTAAAAATGTTTTATAAAAATTTTATCTAAAACATTACTTCGTTTGGACATGTTTTTTAAAAATATTTTTATAAAAGTGTTTTTAAAAAAAATCTTGAAAAATGTTTTGAAAATTTTTTTAAAGGTAAGTATGCGTTCAAAATTCCTTTAATAAAATATGAAAAATGAATATTTAACAAAAACTTGTGAAAGTTATTAAGTGTGTGTAATAAAAAAAAGGGATAATAGAAGACATTTCGAAAAATGCTGAGAAAAGAAGCCAACTTTTTTGAAACAACCTGCCGTTTGAATGAACAGTAAAAATCACATCAAACCCGAAATAAGAAAGAACCCAACTAACCTGTATTCAATGTAACACATGTTTATTATATATATATATTGTACTTTGAATGCAGACTTCAGCTCTGTCATTTCAAACCTTCTTCTCGAGCAAAACGACGTCGTTCGAGAGAGATGACCGGGATGGTTATGGTGACGAGGGGCGGCGGCTGCGGCGGGAGGAGCTCGAAATCTGCAGTGGCTGAGTCGAGGGAGAAGCAGGAAGACCAGCAGCTGTCTCTGCTCGACTTCATCATATCGGCTCTGAGGAAGTCCATGATGTCAGCCTGCCGTGTGGACAGGGCGGAGAGAGAGGTGATCTCCGCCGTTCGTCACATGGAAATCGGGTGGCCCACCAATGTTCAGCACTTGACGCATGTCACTTTTGACAGATTCCATGGCTTTTTGGGTCTGCCTGTTGAGTTTGAGGTGGAGGTTCCCTGTAAAGCTCCGAGTGCTAGGTAAGCCAAAAGTCGTTCCATATTGATGCTTTACTTTCTTCCATTTGTTTATATTTCGTTGGCTGGGTACCATGAAAAAGACTCGAAACCCCGTTCATGTTTGTGGTGTTTAGTTAGCTGGTTTTTCAAAATTTTCCTGACACCACCCACTTTTTTATGATGTCTGATAGTACTATGTTTTTTCCTATTTTTTTTGTCTGATGCGTTTGCATCTGCGGCGATACGTAGACAAGATATTGGGTTATTGTTTATGTGTCTCATGTTGTGCTGTGGTTTGCCAACCCATGCCTAAGAATGTGTAAATCGTAACTAAGCTACGGACTAAAGGAGGTGGTAAAGATTGTGTTTTAATAGCGATGAGATGTTTTCTTTCTTGGACCTGAATTTTGCCCGTAAAGTCGGAGCTAAAACAGCGTATGTGGTTTTTGGCGGATAAAATAGAACATGCATTATATCCTATTTGATCTATTTTGAATTTATCATAAATCCTTAAAAATTGATTTGTTCATGAATTCTGCACAGTTCACAGACATGTAGCCTTCCTATCATAGATTGTGTACATCATAAAAAACAGTTAGCAATCCTTATCTATTTTAGCTTTTCCAACTCCCATTGAACATTAATAAAGATTGGCATAGTAGTTACCATTTAGATAGGTAGGTGGAAATGAAAAAGAGACCACATGAAGCTAGTAAATGTACTTTAAAGATTCATGGACTCCTGGAAGCTACTATCAGATGCTGAGCAACGCGGTTTTCCCACATGTAATTTTTTATAAAAAATTTTTACCTTTATTATTCCCGAATGATGGTTTCTGATCACTTCTCCTTTTATAAGATGCCGGTTAGCCCCGTGGGTCGTGCAAAATTAAAGATTTGGTTAATACTGAATTGAGTTTGTTAAGGAGTTGCAGTTTTCGTATAAGGGGATACATTAATGGTTCATGCATGCATCTGCCACTCCCTATATCTGTAATTCATCTGGCACTGTTGCCAAATTCTAATACTAGAACTTGCTGAGAATGAGTTTATGTTTTCATAACAAAGATTGATGGTTCGCTTGAGTTTATATTTGACAACAGGCTTCTTGGATTCAATTTTGTAGTGCTAGTGTATTTGGAGTCTCCGCAGACTCAATGCAATGCTCCTATGATGCACGAGGCAACAGTGTCCCAACTATTCTGCTCTTAATGCAGGAAAGACTATATTCCCAAGGTGGTCTTGAGGTGAGCTAACAGTGACTTTAATTCATGCCAAACGTTCTCTGACTGTGACATATTTGTTATAACCTTTGAAAGCTCAACATATGTATCTGAAATCTTTGTAGTCTGAGGGAATTTTTCGGATAAACCCGGAGAATAGCCAAGAGAGACATGTCAGAGACCAGCTCAACAGGGGCATTGTGCCTGAGGACATTGAAGTCCACTGTTTGGCAGGTTTGATCAAAGCCTGGTTTCGGGAGCTTCCATCCGGTGTTCTTGATGGGCTTTCGCCTGAGAAGGTTTTGCATTGCAGTGTGGAAGAGGAGTGTGTGGAGCTTGTTAAGCAGCTAAAACCGACCGAAAAAGCACTTCTTGGCTGGGCAATTGATCTCATGGCTGATGTTGTCGAGCTAGAAGAATTTAACAAAATGAATGCAAGAAATATCGCTATGGTTTTTGCTCCAAACATGACTCAGGTAAACCAAGAAAACCATTTACAGTTCATCTTTTAATTTCTACCCACACTGACAGGGCCCTTCTACTTTTGCGGTCTTCTGCTAGATGTCGGATCCATTGACTGCTCTCATGCATGCTGTTCAAGTGATGAACTTATTGAAGACATTGATAATTAGAACACTGCGTCAACGTGAGGAGTCTACTGGCGAAGGATACTCACCCTTGCATTCTCATTTTCTGGATAGGCCAAGCGATGGCAAATACGATACTCGACATGACATGGAAACCAGCCGTGAACCTACCCCAGTGGCCTCAGATGATGAGTTGGGAGCTCTGTACAGCCCATGTAGTGAAGACAAATGCGATGCTGAGTCATTGAGTGAGATAGAAGAGAATTTCTTAAGACAACTAGATCACAACGAGACCGCCAAAAATGACTTCAGGAAAAGACTCGAAGGCATTCTATGTATGAGTCCCGCTAGTAATTCCACGACCATTGCAGATTCTCATCTCACATCGTCTGGCAACAGAGTAGAGAGTTCTCGGCTTAGCACGAGTAATTATGAAGACTTGAAAACAGATCCTGTTTCTGTAGTCCATAAAATGGATCCAAGAAACGGTTCCGGCAATATCGCCACGAGAGACCACCTTCTTGGAGAATCAGTGACTAATTAGACATTTTTTTTGGGATGTTTTTCTGTAAATTTCTGTGGTAAGTCTTAGGATTAATCAGACATGCAATGAGTTGATTCTGATCTCTGATTGTTGTTAGTCACTTTTCAGTCCAGAGCTGAACCAGTGTGCTTTGCCGGAATGAAATCCTCTGGTTTTTTGTGCTACACAAATGTATATGGTGTAACTAAATTAGAGTCGGGGCCAATCATACCATTTATGATAGTGTAGCAAAAAATATCATACCAGTTAACAATTTCATTTTAATTTAAATCGACTGTATTCTAAAATTTTAATCATGATAAAAATGAAATTTGACTCCATTGGTTACGTATGTGTAAATGTTTTGACTTGCGCACTTCACGCGACTGACTCAAGAAACTCAACAAATTAAGGGATAGACTGATTGTCGAACTCACTTGAATCTAGTATGAAGTACTACTGTAATTTTAGGTGTGTGTATGAAATGAACACTAACTGAAAGCTGCCGGGAATGAGTACCTATCCCTTACGGGAATCGAACCCGTGTCTTCGACATGAAAAGACGATGTCCTAACCACTGGACGAAAAGGACGTTAAATTCTTCATAGGATGACTCCTCTTCTTGTTCTATTGATCTGAAGCATCCAGCTGAGCCACACCGGTTTATAATTCGATTCTAAGGGCTAAGGTAGAAAAAATTCTATCTTAGTTGCAAGATTATGTCTTGATTATTATCCGACTTTAATAAATACATTAATTAATATTTCCAAAATGGCATAATTTATCCAAAACATTATTTTTTTTAAAACATCCATAGATCGATTTAAGTTTTTTTTTTTAGCCTTATTTGAGTGCAAAATATTTTGTATTTTATATAGAGAGAAGAGACACGTCTGTGTTCGAAAGTGGTGTCATTTAGAAGACTCAATCGTTAATGATTCATTTCGACACGCCAGAAATTTAATTATGAGTACTTTAGAATAATAACTCCCCTAAATTATTTTATGGGTTCCATAATGAAATAAAGTTAACTTAATCACATAAGTTATTAGGTTTATTTTCTTTGTTCTATAACTAATCAAAATTGTGCTTCGATCTTCTCTAAATTAATTAATATCTTTTTGTATCATTAGTTAACAGCTTTCAAAACCGTGACTAATATAAATTTTAGGTAATGCCAATCGACCGACGTTTGCCTTTTGCCTCTTGCCTCGGCATCTTGAACCGTATTTAATGGTGAGTTTATTATTTTTCTCTTGGAGATTGTACTTCTTTATATTTAATTTCATTTAAAGGTTAATAAATCCAAATGATACTTAAATATAAAGATGTTCGTTCATTGTGTATAATATGTAATTTAAACCGAAATATTTTCTCTCGTGTAATCCAAGGAAGCTAGGGATTATATGAAATGGTGATTGGTATCCGAGGCTTAATCCAAGGAGGCAGGGATTAATTATGTAAAGCTTAATCCAAGATATATACTTAATTATAAAATTCTATGAGAAAATATTAATAATAAGTTATAAAAAAAATAGTATACTTACACGATTACGAAGTCTTTTACTATTTACAAATTACAATGATCACTTTATCTAAGAGTTGTGTAAACTAAACAATTATTCTATAATTTGAATAATTCTATATGTATACTGCGTGTATTTATATATGTACCAAGAATGCATCAAATTTCCAGAGATTCATTTTTGTTTTGGAATCTCAAAGAAAAAAACAAAATAGGAATTAAAAATTTCCCATAATTTTACGATTGCAAACAAGCTTCCCAGAAAAGTCGATCACTTTCTCTCCCACCGCTCGAATCCTCCATATCATCCTTGGCATCCCCCGTCGGCTCCACCTCCGCCGGCCCCCCACAGTATTGATCGACCACGCCGTCATCTTCGTCTTCATCGCCACAGTGTTCTCCCCGATCTTCCTGCCTACTACCAAAACCGTCGCCGACATTATCATATTCCCCGCAGTTAAAACCAACGCGGCCTCCGTCCGCCGCGTCAACCTCGAGATGAACATCTGCGCAGTCAGGCGGCGATCCGTCGCTGCAGGACAGAGCGTCGTCTTCGGATTCCACCTCAGACGCATCGCCGGTGGCGACATCGACGCATTCTGCCTCGGAATCTCCGGTCGCCTCGAATAGCATGTAAGCAGATGCATCAAATGAGACTCGGCCCCAATTCATGGTAATCGAAATCCCCTCAGCCGGAGATACCACGGGGAAACGCTC
Source organism: Dorcoceras hygrometricum (assembly GCA_001598015.1). Taxonomy (NCBI): domain Eukaryota; kingdom Viridiplantae; phylum Streptophyta; class Magnoliopsida; order Lamiales; family Gesneriaceae; genus Dorcoceras; species Dorcoceras hygrometricum. Next base: position 236,338 of record KV006883.1, read on the forward strand.
CCGATTTCACTCGTGCATATATCTATATATATGTGTGTGTGTGCGTATTATAGTGGATAGGTGAAGAAAATGAGAGGAAAAGGATGGGCTGTCTAGTTTTGACACTTTGGTGCGCCAATGAGGTGATTTACTGTTTGTTTGTTTTTTAGGCTATGTTTGGGGGTGGCCGACTTTTATTATTATTATTATTATTATTATTATTTTTGCACATTAGCACACGGTGAGTGAGATTATATACAATTAAGTTGTGAACGATTTATTCAACTTTGGTTTTAAATATAAAAGGGTTCAACGATTAAGATAAGATATAATAGCATAATTAATAAGCGCAAGAAAGTTTGAATGCTGGAGTCTTCAAAGTAAGCTTGTTAGAAAGACCTTTCTTAATCTCATACGTAAACCAAACGGAGTCCAAAGCAAAAGTTTGGACAAATCCTAGTTATCAAAAAATTATCTTGGTGAAGCATTCGGGGTTAGAGTTCGAGCATCAACTCGGACTCTAATAAGTGATCTAGCGATAAATATATGTGAAAGACTCAACTCTGTCTTGCAACAATTACTACCTCAAACCTCTAAAGCAAGACATGAGGGATGTAAATTAGGTCCTATCCCCTGTGTGCCTTGGAATATTGCTCCATGGGAAAATATCTTTTAACAACCAAATACTCTTAATAATGTAAAGGGGTAAAGAATTTTATTGGAATCATATATAATTTTTATGTGTATATGAAATATAAAAAGTTAATTAATATAATTGTGTGTTGAATGCCTAACTAATATGTGGAATTTATTGGTTGCGCATGCTTCTTGCCTAGCCCATGCCCCATGTAATACGGTGTAGTTAATTCTAGAATGACTGCTGCAGAAGCTTCCGCTAAAAGCAAAAAGTGGACCTTTGTTGTCTCACACACGCCAAATAAAAATTAAATACTAGTTCCGACATTTTTTCCTGGCATCATACAAGTTGATGCCGTATTTCCCTTATTTGGACTTTGATTATCACTGTAAAATAATTAATATTGACCAGAAAAGCATACAGCTAAGATCGCGATACATGTGGGTAATATAAATTAATAGTATTTTTGCGTGATATGTTATTTTAGGTTTCTTAATTGCTATGTTACTTGTCTTGTTTCCATGTTAGTTCTCTGTGTGTGCAGGAGAAACACAGCCTATTTTTCGACATGTTGAATTATTTACGTAACCCTAAAAATAAATTTTAGGTTGTTAAGCGTGTTGCGAAATCTTGAACTCTTTTTACTGTATTCCCAGATTCCATGTGCTTTTTGGACAAATATATTACAAATTAAAACGAGACTTTTCGACATTACTTTTAAATTATTTAAAGGCTAAAGCCAGATGCGGAAAAATAATCTTGCTTCCAAGGTTGTCGGTCTTCACAAAATATTTTCCATCATTTAAACGTGTCAGCTCATTTGTCGAATTGAGACAAACTTCACGTTCTATGGGCCATCTCCTGTTTTTTTCCAGCCCGTATTTTCTGAAATTACTGACACATATACATATCTTATGATGGATGTTTTTTACAGCACCAATAACTTTTGCAATAAAAAACTAAGAATTTATTCAGGAAGTTGTCTTACCGTTATCATGATGATTTTTACCTACAAAACCACAACTTTGACACGACATACTATAAAGTAGGATCACAGTTGGGAGAAAAAGCAGAAGATGTAAACAGGAGGGCCGCTTAAAACCCAACTTCCTTAGACAAAGCAACACCCCTCAGTGAGTCCAGCCGGTACAAGCCATTTTTAAGCCGGTCTATGAGGGACTCTCTTAGATCTTATATTAATATGTCAAATCAGAATTACTATAAAACTAGTGAAAACCTTAACAAATCAAAATTTAATTTATGTAATCTCAGTTACAATATATATGATAAATCCTAAAAAAATTGAATATGCATAATAATTACCTTTTACTCCGTGATATGCAGAACCAGTATAACGACTTCGATCAGATTGAGGGCCGAGGGTTTGATTTGGATAAAGGATATTAACGAGGGGCAAATATTTTGATTTAAGAAAGAAAAGATTTAAATAAGGATGATTGTTGTTGTGAGCGAGTTTTGAAGGAAATGAGGCGCGGTATTTATAGGCAAAGGAATCCGGAGTTTAAATCTCCGGATTCATTGTACACCGTTTAAAAAAAAAAAATCTTCTGCTGATTCCGTGAGTTCAAGTCCCGGATTCATTCCAAACCGTTAAAAAAAAAAATCCTGTCAGAATCCGGGACTCAGAGTCCCGGATTCTATAAAGAAATATTAAAAAAAAACATCTGTCAGAATCCGGAGGTTGGAACTCCGGATTCTGACACGTTTTAAAAAGTTTAAAAAAAAAAGGAAAGTTATGTCAGAATCCGGGACATGAAGTCCCGGATTGTTATAGAATTGGAATCTCCACCAAACTGTTACCTTTTCGGAATTTGTTTTGCTTTCTATATTATTTTTAAAAAAAAGCCCTATAAAGTAGGATCACAGTTGGGAGAAAAAGCAGAAGATGTAACAGGAAAAAAAAAAGTAGACATAAAATGATAAAAAGAAGCTGAACAATAGGCAAAGATAAAGCAGACAGAAGAACACCGTAAGACATCCATTGAAATATCGCCGACAGTGGCAATGAACTTATTCTAAATAGAAGATTAAATTAATGAAATCAATAAATCAATAGTATGCCTAATTGGTGTTAAAGTTACAAACTACAAGTGCCGTGGCACAAAATTCCTCAAGAATTACAGGTTTCTGGGACAGAGTCCTAAAAAGATTACTATGGCACAAACGTGGGATTACCATCGACCTCATTAGCAGGTTCCACATTTTGAGATCTCCCACAATGGGTTCGGGCTCTCCCATGGCTGAACATCAAATTAAAAGGATTTGTTTTGCTTATTGTCTCTTTTAAGTTGAACCTTCAATTTTTTGCCACCTAATTGAAAGCCATTCATCATGTTAATCGCATTCTCCGCTGCTGCTGGTGAATCGTAGCTAACAAATCCTGAAGTAATAAGATAACCGTAAGAAAAGCATGAGTATTGCTTGTACATAATTATTTGCAAAGCAGAGAATTATACCAAAACATTTGCTGACTCCAGTTGCTTTGTCAATGAAAACCTTGGCGCTCACTACTCTACCAAAGCGTTGAAAGGCATTTGCTAAGTCATCATCCCCAAATTCTTGGGGAATATGGTAAATGAATAAATTAGCTCCAGGTGGACCTGTTTCAAAATCCATAAGAAGAAACATAGATCATGTATACCATATCTGAAAAGTAAAAAAACCGTGAAAATTCTTAACTATAATCCAACAACCTTCAATCTGACCAGAACCTGTATTGACACTTGAAGATGCTGCAGATTGACTGTTCGTGGTACTAGGTGACAGAGGTCCGGTGGGCCACCTCAGATGCGGATTGCCCATAATTCCTCCAGGATATGCCATAGGGTATTGTACTCCGTGAAGTGCTGGATAAGTAGATCCTACATAGCTAGGGGGTGGCATGAAAGTTCTTGCGGTCATTCCAGATGAAGGGTCCGATGAGACACCACGTGTCGCAATTCCCTGGTTTCCAGGTGGAATCAGATTGTGGAATGCATGTTGATTCTGCAATGGCGGTAATCGATACTGCATGAGTCCATAAGTCCCTGAAGTCTACAAAAGCGAGCAAATTGATGTAAATGTACCTTCAGCATCAACAAGAAGTAGTTCCAAAAGGAGAAAAGTAGTCCACAAAGTAAGGAAATTTTCAGCTAGACCTAGAAAAAAGCCCAGCTATGTGAAACAGTTCAAGTATAGAATACAATAACCTGATACCCATATCCATTATATGGTGGCATATATCTCATTGGTAAGGCACCAAATAAAGAAGGATGCTGACTGGAATCCGCACTAAGTGGATTAGATGTCTGCGACATCGCCTTTTGAGCCCTCCGCGACTGTCTTTCCTTTTCGGTATCAGCCCATTTGACAACTAAAGGCACAGTTGAACCCTATTAAAAAACCAAAGATGTTAGATGGAAGTTAAAGAAGTAAGTCGGCAGGTGATGCTTTACTAATTTTGGGGGACATATACTTTTAGTTGTATAAGAAATTAATTTCCAGCAGCTTCTAGACTGTACAGCACCGTCACCAAAGAGATGTCAAAGATTAAAAAAATAAAGGAATATCAATAGCGTGACAAGCCATCACATTCGAAGATCCCCAGCTTCAGTTTCCTCATTCATTCTAGGCACAAGATTTTGGCATCAAATTAAAATAGAAAACCCAAATTAATGCCTTCGCCATTCATGTTTACGGGCAATTAAAGGTCCTCCAAAATAAAGATAAGTACTACCATTCACCTGTACTTTCTTTCCCCAAAATAAATATTTCATCCAATTTGCATAATATTTCACTTCCCAAAAATGCCTATTATTATATGGAATTATAACTCCAAATACAAAAATTTAAAATTTGAAAATAATCCTAATGATTTCTTCAACAAGTTGGCCTGCATCACAGGAAATTATTTTCCCGAAGAAAACCAACACATATTTTACTTCCACTAAACTCCCAGAATAAAACAAAACAAGGCACCCCTTTACTTTCCAAAGTTCACGAACTAAAGGTAGAGCTTTAAACTAATCTCCCAGATGTCAAGGTAGTAGTTAGTTCTCCATATGAGAAATGCACGATGATGAATTCAACATCACAAATGTTTAATGCGTGATAAACCCCAAATTTTACAGAAACAAACCTCCATTTTGTGCTTTCCATTGAGGGCTTCAATGGCTAAAAGTGCTTGTTCTTTCGTCTCAAACTTAAGGAAAGCACAACCTGTGACAAACAAGTTCCTGGATTAGGACCTACAGGATAATTCTGTATACTACATAAGCTAACAGAAAAAAAGTGATGGTATCCTATTCACCTTTGCTCGTTTGCTGGGAACCTCTAAGAATTCGCAAATCTTTTATCGATCCATATTCGGAAAATAAAGTTAAGACCTCAGCATCCGAGACATTTTTTGGGAGCATACCAATAAATAGCTTGTGCTCTGAATGTTCTATTCAAATTAAAATCAGCATAGAATAACAAATAGAAAATTATATTAGATGGTGCGAAAAACTAGCACTTGACAGGAACCTTTTATTAAATTAAAACTAAAAAAAGACAGAAAAATAAAATCACATTACACCTAGTCTTTCCAACTCTCCATCAGCGTATTTAACTTGTAAAGGACTGGACGCCTGGATTGGAGAAAGAGAGCACATAATCATTGTGTGAAAAATGAGGACTTTGCATGCCAGGCAATATCAGGATACATAAAATACATAGAGAGTTTTCCAAAAGGGAAAACAGTTTATCTTCACTAATGCTAATTCCAGAACGCAACTCATGCAATATAAAAAAAGAAGCATATATGTAACCAGGTCAACATTTCAAAAATTTGAAAAACAAAGCCTCTTTCATCACGTATCTTTATCCAGCATAGATATAGGGAAATCCAAATCGAATGGCTCATTTTATGCCTAATAATTCACAGGGAATCAGTTGCACTCTTCAAGAAGTGAAGTAATTAGTAAAGTCAAGGGCTTTGGATGCAACGTTATGAATAAGACGAGTAAACTAATTTGTACCGTCCTGAATTACACCCCATCTCCCGATAAACACTTCTTCCTACAATCAATTTTCATCTAAATTCAACCAAATATCAGAAATTAAGTATACATGCCAATTTCATAAACAACTGATATTGCACGAGTTATGGCTCACTTAATTAGCATCAATATTTCAAATCCACATATGCAAATCAGATATCACCTCCAATTTATTTAGAACAAACAACTCCATCTTTGTAGCAACAAATCTTGAGAGTTCACCTGATTCTCCTTCACCAGATGCATGGTTAAAATCCAACCCATGGATAGGAATATTGCAAATCATTACGGACAATAAATCACAACTAAATTAGTAAAGACTCTCTGAAGTTAGTTGTGACTTTTTCATCTTCTAATTCAATGAACCTTAGCTAAACACATTAAAAGAGTCCAGCTAGTGTGGGTTGTAAACTTCAGCACCCATGCATGAAATAATAATAGCTTACACCTGAGGACATTGATCTCTGCTTCTTCCTCCACGTTCTCAGAGCACTGCCACACTTCTATCTTCCTAAAACCTAGCTATTGTCTAAGCAAACCGAGTATTCATTTATTTCAAAAAACTATCAATTCCACCCATAAACAACCATAACCATTCATGCATAGCTAGCCAGCTACTAAATTCTACATAAAACCAAGTCAATCAGCAGTTTTCACCAAGCGCAGTCAAGCGCATTGTCCAATCTGTGTGACAATACAACACACCAACAAAGTCACACTAACCCCAGGCAGCGTCTTCTTGTTATGGCACGCGTCGACCGCCTTGTCCGCTTCCTCCCTCGAAGGACATATCACAAAACAACACCCTAATCAAAAAACAGAAAGAAAATTAGGGTTTCAAACCACAAATCCCCCAAAAAGACCCAAACCACAAATCCGATCCACCAAAACAAAGACAAACTCAGCATGCAACGATTGTTAAAAGCAAACAAACAAACCTCGCGAAGCACGCGTCTCCTTCTCTTTAATTATGTTGACCTCGTCCACAATCGCGAATTCCCTGAACATTGCGAGGAGCTGGGACTCCGTCATGTGCTTCGGCACTTGACCGACGAAGAGCTTCACGCTCTGCTCAGCTTCCGCCATTGACGCCGGCACAGAACTCTCCCCTCCTCTCTATCCAATACTACTCGCAATCTCCTCCCAAAATCTCTTCAAATATGATCCGAGTCTGAATTTGTTCTTCGTTGGGCAGAGTCTTCGCCTGTGTAACAAAGGGAAAATTGGGAATTTTTCCGATGGCAGAGTCGGGATCTTGCGTGAATTTTATTATGATTGGGAGGAGTGCAAATGACCTCGAATGTCGAGCTTAATTACAAGATGCCACTGCTCTCGGGTTTCTGTTCAACGGTTTGAGCCCAAAACGGCTAAAGTCAGCGGTTGACTGATCTCACTATTTTGAGATTCGGGGCTCATGCTAAAACCGATATTGGATTGCACACAATAACCACCATCAATGGGACCCACATCTTTCAAAACAAAGCATTACATTTTTTGACTTAAAAATATCTAGTATTTAATGTATATAAAAAAATGAACATATAAACCCAAACGTTAATCATTAATAATACACATTGTTGATTAAAAAATAAAGTATGTGCATACATATATAGTTTCATAATAATATAGCACTAATTTTCTGATGAAGGTCAATTTTTAATTTCAAAATACAAAACTCCTACATTAAAATATACTTCATTGATAATTTTTAAATCCGATCATCGCATAGATATAATATTAAAATTTATATTATATTTTGAAAATATATTACCATGTAATTATCATATTACATTTGTTTCAAAGAAGATTACTAAAAATAGAAAATGTGGATGTAGTTTTGTTAATATAAGAGAAGTCTTCTATGGTAAGATTTTCAGATTTATTTGCTAAATTAAATTAAATTTGTCTGAAATTTGAGGCACCAAGTCAATTGGAAGGGCATATTGGTAGATATCCCTATGGAGTAGGGATTGATGTTAAGGTTGCCAGACTGTCCCGCCAATCCATCATCCAATAATAATAATATAATAATATTGATAATGAAGTATGAAAATTGCATCCATTTCTCGGCCCAACTGTCACCTTATCTTGTCACACTCCCACGTTGACATTGTCTTTTTCTCATCAATTTTTGTTTAAGATTATATATTAACAATCATATTGAAAATGACGTTAACTATTTTTTTCGTTTTATAGGTAATCATTGTTGAATTTTGAATATATTTTTGTTTTTGAATTGTGACGCAAAAATATTAAATATATTTGTAGTTTGTACGGATAATGTGGATCTTTATATATATCATCTCTCGGTGCAATTTATTTTATTGGATATGAAGAATATATTTATTTGAAAATATATTTTTATAGATGCTAACTTATGGCAATATATAAGATCAAATCCACCGAGTTTTATTCATATTTCCGTGGATGTATAAAATTTAACGAAATTTTAAGAATATAATGTGACAATATCTAACGCCAACTATGTTCAAAAAAAATAATTATGAAACCTTATGTATAAAAAAATTAGAAAAAATATGGTCTTATTAGAGGAGAATACATTCCCACCAGTTTTAACATATTTTTCATTCTTTAGGTGTTTTTAAAAAGGACACAAAAATAGTGATTTTGACTTAAAGTTTTTAATTGAGCAATCAATCGGGCACACCTCACATGCGTATAACATACTATTATTTCCATAGGGGTGTGGTGCGATGGATTATGAAAGAAAACTTTTAAAAATTGCAAATAGTTAACATTTTTTAGGGGGCATTTACCATAGAATAAAACTTATGTAAATTAATGATATAGGGACCGTATAGTTTTTTTAATTTATAGAGATATTAATTAATGGATAAATTTAATATTTTTTATTTTAATGGATTATATTTTGTAATTTAAGAGTACTATTGATTTATAATACTGACAGGGCATATATTATATAAGAGTAAAACAAAATTTAATTATGTTATTAATGTATCGAAATTGTATAACACAATGTCCAGGTCAAACTAGAAATATATTACCTTGAAAGAAAAATATCAAGTTTATAAAGTATTAGTTTGATAATAGGGCCATACTTTTTCTTTGGTTCAACTAAAAAGAATGACAAGGAAAGTTTTCCACCATATATGAAGTTAAAAAAACGTGATATTATATATATA